>CAJHQP010000705.1:0-159951 GCA_905132765.1 Moricandia arvensis
TATCAAACTAATTCTTTGATGATTTTCTTTGTTTTTTTGATAAATTTAATATTTATTTTATTTTTATTTTGAAGAAATACTTTTAAACAAAGATCCTCAAAGATTTTAAAATAATAAATAAATTGTGATTTAGCATATTTTTTGGTGCTTAAAATAACATATGGACACTCTCAATTATTTGTATCATCAAGTTATATGTAGAATATGTTATTTATGAATATATTCAATAATATATAACCTAAAATTTGAAATTACTATTCTAAATTTTATATAGTTATAAGTGTTTGAAAGTATTTCATTTTATGAATTAATTATTATTTTGTTAGTTATTTTAATGTAATTTTCGAAAATATTTTATATATTAAGTTAATTTATATATAATGTTTTTTTTACTTTGTATGTTTACCTTGTTTGATATTTATCTATATTTAATTTTGAAATAAATATTTTTTGATAATATTCAAAATTTAAGAAATAGAAAATTAAAAGAAGATTTGGTAAAACATGATTAGTGATTTAAAATTGTATTATGGGCTTCTTGCAAATATGACTCAAAACTCAAAGTCAAACACAAAACTAACCAATGATTTTTTTTTTTTGAATTTTCATTTTCCCTATTCACTCAAAAAGTTTGGATTATTTATGAAAATGCCATCAATTTTTTTTTCTTTCGAAAATTGGTATTTTACTCTATCTACTCATCTTCATCAAGTATTTACAATCATGCCATTGTCATCAATACACCAATCACCATGAGCAAATAATTTAAATCTCTTAATTCACCTAAAATCGATCTACACTACTTTTATCGCATTCCTTATGAACTTACAACAACATCTCTTTCACTTTTTCTCTAAATTCATCCAAAAAACCCAAGATTTTGATTCATTTCTTTTTGTGGTTCATAGAGCAATTCAAGGTAACAATTCTTGGTGGGTTGCTTTTGTGTGAGCTTCTCTGTGCTTGGAGAAAACTTTTGTGTGCTAGGGAAGTTATCTCAGTAAAGTAAGGTATCAAATCAATTTTTTTTCCAGATATGTTCACCCAGAAGACTTCTGGCTGTAGAAGACTTACACGAAAGTTTTCAGGTCATTGCAGAGGCTAGTTTGGCAATTGACTTTTATATGTGTTTTAAGAGACGAGTTATCTAGAAGTCTTCTACTTTTTTTTTTAAATGTCGAAAATAAAAAGAAGACCTCCAAGTAAGTCATCTAGGATAAACATGTTAGTTTTGCATTTGACCAAATTGTTTCTGAAATTTGACTTTTCTAGATGACTTACATGTAAGTCACCTAGCTGAAAAATAAAACTTAAATATTTTATTTTTACTAGACGACTTATATGTAAGTCGTCGGAGATTACTTTTTGCAATTGAAAAATAAAACTTAAATATTTAATTTTAACTAGACGACCTACATGTATGTCTTCCGGTAGAAAACTTACATGGAAGTCTTCGGGAATTGTTTTCGATATTCTGGTCAAACCTTGGATATTTTAGATGACTTCCAAGTAAGTCGTTTGGCAGAAGACACACACGTAGGTCGTCTAGTTAAAATTAAATATTTAAGTTTTATTTTCTAATTGTAAAAGTGACCTGAGTCGCCTAGTAAAAATTAAATATTTAAGTTTTATATTTTAGCTAGACGACTTATAGAAAAGTTAAAATTCTAACAAAATTTGGTCAAATGCAAAACTAACATGTTTATCCTAGATGACTTACTTTGAGTTCTTCTCTAGTATTTTTGAGATTTGGTTTTAACAAAAGTAAGCAATGTTTACAAATGAAGACTTCCAAAGGAGTCTGCTGTATAGTAGACTTATCTAGAAGTCCTCATTTGTAAATATTCAATTGGAAAAATGACCTTAGATATGACTTCCTAGAAGTCTTCTAGACGACTACATCAATGTGTAATAAACTTTCAATGTCTCTAAAACCATAAAGATTTTTTTAACATTTTCTCGTTAATTCATGTATACTAGTTGATATTTGATTTCCTGAATAAAATTCATAACTTAATTAGTTATAATAATGAGTTTACCAATATTCATGTTTATTAATGTTTTTGTCTAACTCGAGAAGATTTCCGTGAAAGTCTTCTATGTTAGTTTAAGTAAACTTGTTAAGTAACTTTAAGATATGATTTTTAACTTTCAAATAGTCTAGACCTAGTTTAGTAATATTCAAAAACGAAAATGTTAAGTAACTTCAAAAATATCAAGTAATATGGTCAAATGTGTCTTCTTAGATCATAAGATATTTTTTGACTTTCATGAAATTTAAAATTTCATTTTTCACTTAAAATTTGAGTTTCCCGCTTAAATTTAATTTCCCGCTTATATTACAATTTCCCGCTTTAAATTTAAGTCTTCCGAAAGTCTTCCAGTGAAACTATTATATGTTTGAACCTATTTAATATTTGATATTTTGTGAATTTGGCTAAGTTTCTTGAAAAGTCTTCTCCCTTAGTTGTAGTAAATTTGTTTTTGTTGTATTATTGTATTTTGCTATTGAATTTGTATCAATAACTTCAATAATGTCATGTACTTTTAGCAAGATAATATTGTAGACATGAATATATTTACCAAATATTTTTCATTAATATCTCTTTAAATTACAAAAGAATTCACAATTAAAAGAGTACACCTATAAATCACAAAAGGACTATAAACAAAATTACTATAGATCACTACTCCACAAAAACAAGCTTGGACTCCCTTTGACATGAGAAGACTTCCAGGAAGTCTTTGACATGTTGTGTTTTTGACACCTTGTATATATGTTTTCTAAATTGTTTTCAGTTATTTCTAGAGTTTTCTCAGTTCGTTTTGAGTCATTTCAGGTATGGAATAGGTCAGATTGCTAAAGGGGAGACACTTGAAGAAAAGAATGAAATTCAGAAGTTTTTTTGCCGTGGAGCACCTAAACAGAGCAACCACCTGCTTGCTCCCGAAACTATGGAAACTTCTGAGATATTTTGGGATTTGCCTTAGATACTCGATTTTCTAACCCTCGCAGTCGCCGCCTCCCGAATAAAAGACCAGTCATCTCTATTTTCATTTTTTACCTTTGTTTTTACACAAGAAACTTGTTCAAACTTGTTTTTGGGCGATTTAGCTATTCTTGTAAGGGCGACAACTTCTCTTCTTCATTTAGAGAAGAACTCCTTGAACCCTCTCTTTATTATTGAATCGTCTATGTATTATTCAGTCATGATTTGCGTGTTTCTTTGTGTGATGAAAGAGTAGTCGATTTGCTTAGTTTAGGGTGTTAGGGTGTTAAATATACGAGCTAAACATAGATAAGTAATCCATTGATTGTCTTTATTCACTTTTGTTCTTAATGCTTACATTAGATTGATCACCTAGTGTATGATTCTAGGTTGACCTATTCATCGAAAGTTAAATAGGTTGCTAGACATAACTTGAATAAGCTTTGCATTCCTAGCCAGCGAGAGTAGATGTTATGGTGTTTTGTGAACATATCAATCTTGATCTCTAATGCTCGTGGTCATGCTTCAGTCCAAACCAGAGTTTAAGACTGCTGAGATCAATCCACAAAGGGAGCAACACCACGAAAGTGGTCTGTTCTATCTTGAGTATTCCGAGTTCTAGACTAGCTTCCAACTGAACTTGAATAATTGTTTGGCTCAATAGTATCCAGCACCCGAATTAAATCACCCTAAGCTAGCATCCTTTTAACCTGAATTCAAAACACCCTGTTCTATGTTCCTTGCTCTTTGTAATTTTTCAGTTTAGAACACTCGATTGTTTTAGCTTGAGATTGAACCCATAAAAAGTAAAGCGTAAAGTGGTCCTCTCGAATTGAATCATTAATATTACAAAATCATTGTTAACTTGATAGTAGCAAAATCCAATTATACTGTATCAAGTTTTGGCGTCGTTGCAACGGGACCAGCCTTTTACCTTTATTTTTCGGCGATATTTCTAGTCTAAGACCTCTAACTTGCTTTACCTTTTTGCTTGCAGCTAATGTTCCAGGTGTATGTCCAGTAGAAACACTCGAAGCAACACCTCAAGTCCATTAATCACGCTTAGCAACGAGGAGCTAGCATGGTTAGAAAGAACCAACCGAAAAACAAGCCCGACAAATGCCACAATGGGCGACTATGACAATCAAGATGATCTCGCTGATGCAATGCAACAGATGCAACAGCAGATGCTACATATGCAGCAAAACTTCCAAGTGCCGCAGCAAGCTGCTCAACAAGCCGCAGAGCATGCTACTCTGATCGAAGAGAGAAACCTACTACGTAACTTCCCTATTACGCGCTCCGCCGTTGCTCCACCGCCATGTACCAGGCAAGAATATGAGATCAAGCCTGCCATGACTAACCTGGTACAAAGAACAATGTTCCATGGGTTATCAGCTGAGAAACCAATAGAGCACATTGAAGCTTTCGAAGAAATCTGCGCCATGACTTGCTCCAATGGAGTGTCGCCTGATTTTGTTAAATGCATGCTGTTCCTTTTTCTCTCTAGTTGACAAAGCTTCACGATGGCTGAAGTCACTTCCTACTGGCTCTCTCACTACATGGGAACAAGTCAGAGCAGCCTTCTTGAGCTACTTCTTCACGAAGGCCAAAACAACTGCTCTCAGGAAAAAGATTTCTTCTTTCAAGCAACATGCTAATGAACCATTTAATGAAGCATTGGAGCGGTTAAATGACACCCTCAGTGGGTGTCCTCATCACGTATATAATAATGATCACATTCCTGGAAGTTTCTATGATGGTGTGGATTGCGGGTTCCGCAATGCTCCAAACGCTGCGAGCAAGGGAGATTGCATGACTCAATCTACTGATGGAGCATTTGAGCTGATAGAGAACATGGCTGCTAGCTCAGCGTACAAGAAACTAGAGACTGATCGCTCCAAAGTCAGTAGGAATTGATACCAGTGGAAGGATGAGCAAACCGCAAAGGTCGACCTGCTCCTTAAAAGTAACGAAGGGCAAGTCTTGTTCATGGAGGAAGCTACACCCGAGAAAATAGCCCATGATCTAGCTGCAGACAGTGGAAAGAAAGGAGAGGACCACCAAGAAGTTCTTTACATCAATGATCAAGGGTATGTTCAGAACCGAAACTACTACCAGAACCCCAACTACAAGAATCGCTCTAACATGCTCTCTTATCGGAACAACAATGTAGAGAATCCAGCGCATCAAGCGCAGAGCATCCAAGCACAAGGTGCTAATCATCAAAGATGTTTTCCCCATAATTTCCAAGGTAAAACCTTCATCTGCAGTCAAGCTCAGAACCGTTTCCAAAGCCAGAACCAACACCAGAGTCTGCAGAAGCAACAGAGAACCAGCAGACTACTCCATCTACCTTGAGCGGTCCGAAGATGAGCTGAAGGTTTTTGGGAATATGATGTACCAGCTGCTCCAGAGCCAACATGTACAGGTTAGGGCGTTGAATCATGCTACCAAATTGATCAACACCAGAATGGACAACATGTTCACCGAGGTGAACACCAAGTACGACAATGTAAGCAGCCACATGCGCCATATTGACATTACTCTTGCCCAAACACTACCTGGAAACACTGATAAGAATCCAAGGGATTTTAATGCAGTAGACTTGAGGAGTGGGAAGCAACTTAATGATCCGGTATCTAGGAGATTGACTGCAGAAGAGAAGGGGAAATAGAAAGAATCGGAGCAAGCCGTAGAGGATGCCCCTAGCGCGGAAGATGATGTATAGAAATCTGCTGAAGCCGAATCAGCTGTTCCCAAATCAGCTGGTGAGACTAACCATACTCGAGTTTAAACACCTAAGCTACCCTACCTTGTTCCAGCAAAGAAATCTCGCAAGGATCGCGAGGAGATGGAATGAAAGAGTCGATACTGATCGATATTGATCTAGAACCAGAGTCTGAACTAAATTCAGCTGCAAAACGCGAGAAGGAATATGGTTATCTACAACCAGATGAGTTCCGTATCATGAGAGATCCAGACGGTCACGCAAGAGCTATGGAAGGCAGACTACTAAATGTCACGAGGGAAGATGTAGCGGATATACTTGCCATGGCTAATCGAGCTGGAAACCTTCTCGGGCAAAGATTTTGTCATCTAGCATCGATTGACAGTCACCATAAACCATCGGTCGACACACGTCCGACATGCCGATGATACAGTGAGGCTTACAAAGAATACAATGAAGATTACAGATTACAGAAAGGAAGAGCTCATTAAATATCGCGGCCTTGCATCAAAAGACGCTAGCTGGGTGATGAACGCGAAAGTGGATAATCGAGCATCAATCGACGGCATCTCTTGGCCATCAAACGAAATCAGGCATAAACAAGGACAGGAAATTGAAGCAGAAGATACATATATCGGTCATCTTAGATCGAATTAGTTCAGAATTTTCAGAGACCCAGAGGGACGTGAACGGGCTCTTTATGGGAGAATCCTACATATATCTAAGGAGAATGTAGCAGATGCCCTTATAATGGCTAATGAATCATGAAATTTATTTGGAAAACAGCAACAACCATTGATCGACTCGCATCTTACAACGTCGATCGAAATTGAGAAGAATGAGCCGATCCGTAATGTTCCATACACTTTTGTGGGAACCAAAATTTGCACTGTCGATTTCCATTGATTTAGGAAGGCAATGTAAACCTAGCTTTCCCAGAGGTCCGAATTTCTCGTATAACCTGAATAACCTAGTTGAGACGCAACTCAATAACAATAAACAAAAATATGCCTAATTGCCCTAAGTGATATGTTTGCTCTGAGTAAGAATTTTCGTGTGTCCCTTGCATCCTCACCTCGAAATCCTTATATACTCCCTTGAGGCGGTTTTCTCTTTCCCCTTCTGCCCTCGGTCGAATTTATCGCTTCGCGAAAATATTCCTTTTTTCCCCTCGATCTTCATGATTATATTGGGAAACTTAACATTTATCTTCCAATCTTGACATTTATCTTCCAAACTTAACATTTACCCCTTCCTGAAAAATAAAAGATAAACCGTCATAAAGATTTGAGCACGATTTCAGATAAAATCACGAGTGGGCCTTTAGCCGAGTTTTAGACCTTCTCGAGCCGTTCTTTGACTTAAGCGTTTTTGCAATTTTTTCGAAAGAGCATTCCTGAGACGATGTCGTCCGAGAGTTAGGATCTTTCATATGAGGCATGCGACTCCAGTTGTTTAGTTAACCATTATCATCTTACACAATCGACCTGATCTTTCCACGAGGAAATGAGTTCTTTCGGTAAAGTTCCAACGTCAATCTCGATCAAGGCAAAACAACGATAAGTTCGATCAAGTTTCGAAAGAGGGAGTTACGAGGATGGGGTAAAAATGGATTGATTGATCGAACTCGCCGAACGGTCGAGTTGGTTGTCTTATTCGATCCAACTTGCTGAACATGCGAGTTGGTCAGCCCACACTGCCCAACTCGCCGAACGGGCGAGTTGGTCCGCCTGTACTGCCCAACTCGCCCGTTTTCGGCGAGTTGGAGTGGTCCAACTTGCCGAACGGGCGAGTTGGTCGGCCTGCATTGCTCAACTCGCCCGTTTGGTGAGTTGGGCCGGTCCAACTCGCTGAACGGGTGAGTTGATCCGTTCTTGTGGTTCGATTTGTCCGTTCAACGAGTTGGACGTCTTGCTCAGCCAACTTCTCCGTCCGGTGAGTTGGATGATCGAGTCTTTTAGTCATTTCGTCGTGTCGACGCTCGGGGATGCGTTGACCCGAGGTCTTAGGACAAACTCTTCTTGATGGTTCACTATGCAGACCATTCTGTCGTGATCAGCCAAGACATGACTTTGTTTTTCCCGTTCCCCTTTTCCGACATATTATCTCTTTTTCACAAAGGGAGAATTTTCCAGTAGGTTTTTGACGTTGATTCTGTCGTGACCGATTTTGACCCTAACAGTTAGCCCCCCAGCTTGTTAGAATCGTAAGGTTCTAGCGAGCGATTTACCAGGTTTGGTAGCTAGGCAGAATCAACGGATGAAGGTTTGTTCAAAGGGTTCTACTTATTCCTGTAAGATCGGAATGCCAACAGGATTGGGGTTGTGCCTTGTGAAGGCTGCCTATGTACCTTTGTAGAAGAGATCAAGCCTTTCGTAGTTCGTTCTGGAGTTAAGGTTCATACTTCCTGTTTTCCAGCAAGATCTTTATGGTTTAGCTGTGTGTCGTGTATAGATTATCAGGATTGTTGCTTCCAACGACATCATTATTTTGGACCGTTGTCGGCCTCAAGCCTAGCCTCATACGCTGTTTATTTTGGCCGAGTGTGGCCAAATTTATGTTTCAGGACTGACAGCGTGTGGCTTCGGATCCCGGCCGCTTTGCCGACATTTTTAATAAATAAACTAGGATTTTTACTACTTCCTATTTTCCAGCGAGATCTTTATGGTTTAGCTGTGTGTCGTGTATAGATTATCAGGATTGTTGCTTCCAACGGCATCATTATTTTGGACCGTTGTCGACCTCAAGCCTAGCCTCATACGCTGTTTATTTTGGCCGAGTGTGGCCGAATTTATGTTTTCAAGACTGACAGCGTGTGGCTTCGGATCCCGGCCGCTTTGCGACATTTTTAATAAATAAACTAGGATTTTTACTTGAAAAGGAGTTTAAGTAGATTCGGATTTTCGTTAAGTATAGAGGGAAGGATACTAGTTGTCATCTCATTCCCAACTCATTTAGAGACCGTCCTATTCGTTGCTCGTTAGAGATGATTGGGAAGTTTTTCAAAGTTTCGAGAGCGCTTAGATTGTGATGAAGAGACATGCTTTCAGGATCTCGTATCTTTTCGATATCTTGCCTTGAGACATTGGAGACCAGTGTGCTAGGTTTAGGGTAACACCTAGGTTTAATCACAATTTTAGGGGGTGCGATGACTACTTCGGCTTACGTTTCCCGTATCACTTTCGACCTGATTCCGTCCCACTTTAAAGTCCGCGATATGTTCTCGGCTTATGTGACTTGTATGGTAGGAATCGAGCATCTCTTCAAGGAAAATATTGAAGTCTCCCGGAAGTGCTGACCAAAATTTCGGATCTCTTTTGTAGCACTATTACCCTTGTGTCGGGTGTTCGAGAGCTATCTCTTCGAGATGGCTTAGTCTGTTTAGGATGTTAAGAGTTTGTTGTGATCAGAAACAAACTTATTGTAGATATTATCGTTTTTGAACCTTCACAAAGAATACCTGTTTAAGAAGGTGTGTATGTTTTATAGTCGCGGATGGACTGTTTTTAAGGCGAGCATTCCGTTTCGAAAAGTTTTGACGAAAAACAGTTCTCCGAGCGTTAGCGACGTCTCGCTGTGTCGAAGGTTTAGTTTTTCCTTATGTGCCCGCTTTTTACTTGTAAACTGCGGAACATATTGAACTTGGTCGGTCGTCGACAAGTTTAATGTTTTATGTTAACCATTCGGTTGTTACGACTAAGTTTCGATATTAAGAATTTATCGCATGATTTTCGATTCTGGGTTATACGATAGTTAATTGCACTTGGCGTTTTTAGACTAATCGTGGATTGTCGTTTTGCCGCTAAGTGATTGAATGGAGCGGTGGTTGCTCAAACATTTTGGCTCGGTCTGAAGGATGTGTTCAGCCGCATAGCCGAGGATGTTGCTGGTCATGGATAGACTATGGCACGTTCGTGTTAACATTAAGGTCATATTAGTTTAGAACTTTCCTAAAGAGGATATCGAATTCCAGTTCAGATTTTTATCGGAAGGCGTAATTGGCTAAGGGCCAAATAGCGTTGGTCGAGATCAACGGGACAAGTCGGAGTTTTTCGTGCTGCAGTCTTACAAAAATTGTTTTGTCTTGTATGATAAAGACAAAACCTGAAACGCTCGATAAAGACCCGTGGGAGATGATTTCCTGCTCGGATTGAACCAAGGGATATGTGAGGCAGAATCCAGCAAGCTGCATGGCTAAGGAGTGTGGTCTGTAAGATCATAGTGCGAGGAGATAAAGTTTAGTTTTTTCATTGAGAGACGAGTCATATGACTTTGTTTTTAGCTATACGCAAATTGTCCAAAACACTTGTCCGTAAAACTTTCTACGTTCGTTTCCAAAAGTTTCTTCGCATAACTTGGTGTGGCTATACAAAGGAAGTTTCGCGTAAGCTTTACGAGAAGTGAATGGCATATAAGTAAATTGAGAATGTCTCTCGCAGATTACTCTTGATACTTGCGAATGAGGAATGAGTTTTCCTCATTCTCTTTTCCGTATTGCGAAGTCATTTTTTCATGACACGATCTTGTTTTTTCGTAGGCTCTTCCGTATAAAATGTTATAGTTATACAAAAGTAATGGATGATCGGTTTAATGCGATATCGCATGGCCTAAATGATTTTCTGGAGACTGCTGCGAGAGTTTGCTTTGTCGAAAGCGTTTTCTTGATGCTGAGACAAAAATTTTTTTTGAAGTATGGGAGTATACGAGTATAGTATACATACCTACTCCCTCCCTTTTTCTACGAAAGAAAATAGCTGAACCGATATTTTGAAGGGTTGTGTACGTTTTCTCTTTCTAAAATTGGGATGATCGACAATCCAAGTCGGTTTAAAGACGATGCTAGGATTGTGACTTGGTGACTTTCAGGTTGATGACTAGGAATACGTCGGTTTTAAGAAAATTGCTAGGACGAGTCGGTTTAAGATGACGTTTGGGTTTCTAGTTTGTTCTTTCCTTAGGAAGCGAGCTGAGTGTGCATGGCGATCATTTCTCAGTTTTCGAAAGTTTAGATCGGTTTGCAAGATCTGCCTGAGCAGCCGCAGAACAATAGATCGAGACAGGAAAATGCCTAAGAATTAGTTCGCTAGACTATTCTCCTAGAACCTAAGTTCCCTACAGTTTTATGGCGATCTCCGAAGTGTTTTTATTTCTTAGAACCTTCCTACGAAAATTCCAAGTCTGATTTCAAAATGTTTCAAGCCAGCCATACATTAGTTTCTCAAAGTTTTGGGTTAACCTCTTCTCCGTTTTGCTTGCTCATCTCCCCTTCCTATTCTCATGTCTGTACGCCCCTTAAGTATGGTAAAAATATTAGTTATTCCTGGCCGCGTTTAAGCTCGAACCTTTCTAACGGTTTTATTGTAAAGTTTCAACGGTAACTCCAATCAAGACGAAACAAGAGATGTTTCGATCGAGATTCAAAGGAGAATGCAAAGATGAAGGTAAGGGCGAGTAGGATTCCTAAGAGGGCGAGTAGGATGCCCAAGAGGCCAAGTAGGAGCAAGCCAAAAAGTTTAGGCGAGTCTTACTTGTTTTTGTCAAACAATCTCAATGGAAACTCCGATTGAGATGAAACAAAAAGCGTTTTGATCGATATTCGAAATAGAACAGAAAAGAGAAGCTCATCAGCCCTTTCCCAAATATCCAGGAAGCGAGTTGGAGGGAATAAATCCAACTCGCCATCGGGGCGAGTTAGACGGTGTGGATCCAACTGGTTTTAATCGAAAATACTCAACGAAAACTCCAATTGAGACGAAACGAGAAGCGTTTTGATCGGAGTTCAAAGGAGAACGCAACGGTGTTACAAAGGACTGCTCCTTTGGTCAAACTCACCTGTCAGCGAGTTGGACGCTTTTTTTTAGTCCAACTCGCCCAATGGGTGAGTTTGGACGTCTCATTGTGTCTAACTCACCTGTTCGGTAAGTTAGACGGCTCGTTTGGTCCAACTCACCCATTTTCGAGTTGGACTAGTCCAACGTGTTCGTACAACTTGTTTTGAAACGATGAGCGTTTCGATCGGGATTCAAAGGGAAATGCAAAGGTGATTAAAAAGACTGCTAGTTTGGTCAAACTCACCCATTTGGTGAGTTGGAATGGTCCCACTCGCCCAATGGGCGAGTTTGGACGTCTCGTTGGGTCTAACTCGCCCACTCGGCGAGTTGGACTAGTCCAACCTGTGCATCCAATTTTTTTGATAGTACAATCCCAACGGCAACTCCAATTGAGACGAAACGAAAAGCGTTTTGATCGGGACTCAAAGTAGAATGCAATGGTGAGCCAAAGGGCTGCTCATCCAGTCAAACTCGCCCGTTTGGCGAGTTGGATAGCTCTTTTGGTCCAACTCGCCCGTTCGGCGAGTTTGGACTGCTCTTTTTGTCCAACTCGCCCGTTCGGCGAATTTAGACAGCTCATTCGATCTAACTCGCCCGTTCAGTGAGTTGGACTGGTCTAACTCGCCGAACAGGCGAGTTAGACGGCTTGTTTGGTCCAATTCGCCCTTTTGGCGAGTTGGACCGGTCTGATTCGAGTCTTAATAGTAAATCTTGTGCGGTCGTTTCGTAAACGTTTTTGAATTTTTTTCAACGAAAGTTCTACCATAAAATGCTAACTCGTTTCACTTTGCGAACGATGTTCCATAAAATATTGTCAAGTTTGATTTTACGAGAGATTTTTCGAAAAATGTTGTTGAGCTTTAATTCTACGAAAGTTATTCTGCGAATAGTCAAGAGTTTAGTTTTACGAAAGTTGTTTCGTAAAATGTTGTTGAGTTTAATTTTACGAAAGTCTTTATGTAAACGTGTTTTCGTGCTTGGCTGTACGAGAGCCGTTTTTCCGAAAACTCATGTTTTAGCCTATGAAACTTTGGCTGTTATTACCTTAATTATCGGGAGTCTACTTAATCGAAGATTTTCTCATTTTCGCATGATTGATCTGAGGGGATTTTGAGTAGTTTTCCTGAAGTAAATTTAAGTGACACACATCGAGAATTCACTGAACATGTTGCGTAGAATCAGAGCTTGACTTTTTACGAAATCTTAGGCTTCAGAAATCATTTTAGAAGTGAGGGATACGATCTCTCGTTTTGCTTAGTTTATTTTTCGTCACCCGTTTTAGGTTTTGAGTCATTCAATTGAGATCAACTTCGTTTCTTCAAAAATTGTTCGGAAGAAGTACAACAGTGGGGTTGTGCGCCCAATTTGTTGTGCTTCCTTTCTCCGTGAGTAATCTAGGGTTTCTCCGTAGTTTTTGGGAAAGAAAGTTTTATTTTTCCGATTTTTTTCGAAAAAGATCTTTTTGTCGAACCCTTACGCACTGCGATTTTTCCAACTCGGTAATGCGACGAAGTTTCGGGTTTGATAGATTCTATCGTTGCCCTTTCTGTTTAGTGAGAGAAATTGCGAGCTTGTTTTGGTACCCCGACTTTGGCAAAGAGTCGCGACTAGGTTTCCTATTTTCTCAAGCACTGCAGCGTTTGCATAAGCGTTAGCGATGGGAGCAGTCACTGCTGGAGTTGTTTTAGAAGCGTTGTTTCGAGCTGCGGTATTGTCTTTTGTATTTACAGACATTATTTCGATCGAGCGTTTTGGGGCCATGAGTTAGAGTAATCTGATCCCCCCCTCCTTTTAGCGCCAAACTGTGGGAACCAAAATTCGCACTGTCGATTTCCGTTGATTTACGAAGGCAAGGTAAACCTAGATTTCCCAGAGGTCCCGGATTTCTTGTAAGACCTGAATAACCTAATTGAGTCATAGCTCGATAACAGTAAAACGAAAATATGCCTAATTGCCCTAAGTGCTATGTTTGCTCTGAGTAAGAATTTTTGTGTTTCCCTTGCATCATCACCCTCGAAGTCCTTATATACTCCTCTAGAGGCGGTTTGCTCTTTTCCCTTCCACCCTCGGTCAAATTTATCGCTTCGCGATAATATTCCCTTTTCCCCTCGATCTTCATGATTATCTTTGGAAACTTAGCATTTATTTTTCGATCTTGACATTTATCTTTCGAACTTAACATTTACCCCTTCCTTCAAAATAAATGATAAACCGTCATAAAGATTGAGCTCGATTTCAGATAAAATCGCGAGTGGGCCTTTAGCCGAGTTTTAGACTTCTCGGGCCATTCTTTGACTTAAGCGTTTTGTGATTTTATCGAAAGAGCATTCCTGAGACGATGTCTTCTAAGAGTTAGGATCTTTCTTATGAGGCATGTGACTCCAAGTGTGTAGTTAACCGTTATCTTCTTACACGATCGACCTGATCTTTCTACGAGGAAACAAGTTCTTTCGGTAAAGTTCCAACTTCAATCTCGATCAAGACGAAACAAAGTAAGTTCGATCAAGTTTCGAAAGAGGGAGTTAAGAGGGTGGGTGAAAATGAATTGATTGATCCAACTCGCCCGTTTGGCGAGTTGGTTGTCTTGTTCGATCCAACTCGCTCGTTTGGCGAGTTGGTCGACCCATGCTGTTCAACTCGTTGAACGGGTGAGTTGGTCGGCTTGCATTGCTCATCTCGCCCGTTTCGCAAGTTGGACCGGCCCAATTCGCCGAATGGACGAATTGGTCGGTTCTTGTGGTTCAATTTGTCCGTTCGACGAGTTGGACGTCTTGCTCAGCCAACTTCTCCATCCGGTGAGTTGGATGATCGAGTCTTCGAGTCGTTTCGTTGTGTCGATACTCGGGGATACGTTGACCCGAGGTCTTAGGACAAACTCTTCTTGAAGGCTCACTATGCAGACCATTCCTTCGTGGTCAGCCGACACTTGACTTTGATTTTTCCCGTTCCCCTTTTCCGAGATATTATCTCTTTTTCACAAAGGATGCATTTCTCGGTAAGTTTCCGATGTTTATTTTCCCGTGACTGATTTTGACTCCAACAACTTCCAAGAATCTTATATTCATCGACAACATCCATCGTGGATCGATCGACAGCACCTTTCTGGAGGTACACAAACTTCATCCGTCCAATGCCTATAATTCTCCACAATCGATCGATTGGATCAGACCACCATCGATCAAATGGTGTTTCGAGCAAGGTACGAGAGCTTTTGAAGCTAAGGGCAAAAGAGTTTTCCACTGGGAAAAGAAATATGAGTATGGCATCCACAGAGATGAGAATGGTAATGCACAAGCTACAAACGAAAGAGTAGTGAATGTGCAAGCTGAGGACATCAAAGCAGTTCTAGAGAGAGATAATATGTTTGTGCAGAGCTACATATGTTTACCAGAACATGCAGCAAAGATCGTTATATCTATGAAGAATCAAAGGACATACAGCAGAGCAAAGATTGATGATATTGTGCATGAGATCTACAAAGCTCAAGAGATGTCACTGGATGATTTCTACAAGAAGCTGGATGATTTCTACAAGAGGCTGGATGATTTCTACTATCCTATAGACAACTGCCTCACCGGTTTGACTACACACATGGATGAGTTTAAGCAAGATTTGGATATTGTTCACAGACATCATTCGATTGGGACTGACAGACTGGCATCGATCGACGGCATCATCAGGCCATCGATCGACACTGAAGCCAACGGACAGACGACCGCAGCAGAAACACAATTGGAAGATAGGTTCAATGAAATTCCTTTTTCTCAGAGCCTGATGAAGGAAGATATTTCTCAGCAATTGGAGGATATATCAAAGAGTACAGCTGCCAGACTTAGAATGCTACAGCGTAGTATCAAGAACCTGCAAAGGAGAATGCATTCAATGGAGGTTGGAAGAGAGGTTATAAGGAATGAGAAAACCAGAGGATATGAGGCAATGATGAGCTTCATTGGTACATGGTTTCAGAAGAGCAAAGAAGATGTAGAAACTTGTTTTCCAAGTGTTGATCCACCTCCATACTAGTCAGAAAGTTCACACCGTCGAGCTTAAGACTATAACCAAGGCTGAGTGGAAGGCAACCCACTGTTTAGTAAGTCTTTATTTTGTTTTTATTATACTACTATTTATTTTGAGTTTTACTTTGTTTTGTAGACTGTTTGATTACACCATCGGTCGCCACCATAGAGGCACCATCAGTCGACAATGGATCGCGACCATCGATCGACCCCTCACGCATACCATCGATCGACACTCTCTTACAGGGAGAGGTATCGAGTTTTCTACTTAAGCTATTTACTTATGTTTTATTTTTTCCTAACCAATCCGGGACGGATTACACTAGGGACAATATAATTTAAGTTTAGGGGAGGTTCGCTAATGTTATTTGATTTATTTTAAGCCTTATTTACTATATATATAAGATTCAAAAAATTTTATTGAGTCAAGAAGGGGACTATGATCAAGATATATTATTGACTAACCACACTTTACCACCATTCTTAGAAGGTTGTTTGCAGAGAATACTAGAGATACTAAAGTGGATCATCCTGCCCTATATCACACTTGCTTAGAAAGTTTGAAGGAACCAAAGCTGATTTCAACCACTAGTCCTGACATTATTTGCTTGCTTTGGGGCTTGGTATACACTGGATCGCATTCTTTCTGCAACTCTGTAGGTACAAGTCATTGCACATTTGGTTCCCTTCTCTCTCTCTTTAGCATCTACCTAAAAGCTTAAAAGATTGAGATGACTTCCCGAGATGTAGAGGGGTAAGTAGATTACCGATGACCCCACTATTCTAATTCGGAGGAACGATCACACATTGTTGGAAGCGAGGGGTAGGTACATTACCGATGACCCCACTATTCGCCTACAACTTTGCCCGAAAAAAGTAAAAAAAAAATAAAAAGAAAAGAAAAGAAAAGAAAAGAAAAGAAAAGAAGAAGAAAATCGAAAATAAGATGACAAGATGAACTATATCAACATCATTGTCCATTAAGTTTAAGATCTAAAAAGATTTAGAGACAAAAGGGGGAAGAAAGGAATCATAGAAGACTTTGTGCCTGGTTGTTCAGATACTTGTAGAGGTAAGAGTCCATGTTTCCTTTGATCGATACTCCCAAGTACTGCCTACACTTTTATTTTATGCAAAGAAATGAAATCAGTAGAGGGGTGAGTCAGACTAGTATTTGCTAAGTTGTTGGTAGACTGGATCTGGTTGCTATACTAGGATAGGGTATATAAAGTTTCTCTATGATTGACTTGATAGGATGTGGTTGCAACAAAGTAGGGTGACAATTATACTTAGACATTATGTGATTCTCCGCTTTTCAAAACCTCTTTCACAAGCTTAGTTTGCTTGAGGACAAGCAAAAGGTTAAGTCTGGGGGGGGGGGCTTGATATAGCTTATTTATTACCAGTTTTAGGCCATGTTATAGGCTCTACTTAGGGTATATTACGTGTGTCTAGGCTATGTTTTGGAGTAATTACAGGTCCAGGAACGTTTTGGAGATATATGGAGATACTTGGAGCTTTTGGAGCATTTAGAGGAGAAGAATCCGTATATGATCATTTAGGAGTCGAAGCACAAGACAGTCGTAGATCAACGACACAACCTTGGCGTCGACCAGTGTTAAAAGACCAAGGTCGATCGAAACTGCAAACTTGCCATCGATCAACGTCCAAATCGCAGACAGCCGATTTAAAGCCCAAGTTAGAGACAAATGACGAAAATGCCCTGGACGAGTTTTGACCTAGTTTTAGGGTTTTTATTATGCCTTATGTATTGAGGTGAAAGAGACGTGCCCGTGTGCATGGAGTGCAAAGTTTTTGCACAAGGAGTTTTAGTTTTCTATTATAGTTATAGGGTTTTTAGGGGAGAAGATTCATAACTCATTAGGGAGATTTGTATTGGAACTCTAGTATTCTATCTATGCATTATATTCATACTATTGTCTTTTCTTTAATTATTTCTGAGTAGTTATCAACTAAATTTAGGGTTAAACGACAACAATCATGGATTAGCCCAAAAGTAGGATTGCTAGGTTAAGTTAATACCCATCAATTGAGTTGTGCATCATGCTTGCATTTTAGAGTAGCTAACTAGGATCTCGAAAGTAGGACATGGACGACTACTTGAGTAGGTTCTGTGCCAGAATATACTCCATTGAACTAGGCTGTTAGACACATGCGAGAGCTGGTCTAATAAGTCTGGTGGACTTATCAAATCTCGTTCATACTTCCTTCTGATTTCACTGTCGATCGACATCAGGCCTTAGCCGTCGATCAATGGTCTTTCCTTTTGCTCGCATACGAGAGTTGGAGTTAAAATGGTCATAATAGTTAATATTTGAGTTCTAGAATATTTACATTTCCGTGCTTCCTATTCCCTATAATCCATTAGGATTGAAACCTTAGATCTAGCATATTTACATTTACATCTTGTTAGTTTATTAGCATATTTCCATATTTGCATTATTAGAATATTTCTATATTTGCATTATTAGCATATTTCCATATTCCATCTCGACTTTTTGATAAGGAATATTTCCTTAATTAAATGCTCACCACTAGTATATATATTCACCTAGCTTAGTCTTTAGAAATAAGAAATCTATTATGTGCCATTGCTCTCTATGGATTCGATCCCTAAGTACTACACCTGGTCTCTCTTGGCAAAAGTATTATTTGTGTGTTAAGATTAGGGTTAATTTAATAGTTAATTGCTTAGGATATTTATACCCTGCTACAAAAATAAAACACATGATGTCACATTTCGATCTACTTAAACAAAAAAAAACTAATTAGGATAACCCTAACAAATTCATAACTTTAGAAAGCCCCTAACTAACCTAGAAGAACCCTAAATTTAACAATAGACTACTCATACATGATTGAGATAAACAAGATGAATAGATAATTAAATTGCATAAGGAATAATAATAATAAAACAAGGGAGTTCAAAATAGCCTAAAACACGGCAAAAGACTTGTCTTGCTAATATTAGAACATCTGGGCAGAATCGTGATTTCTTTAAATCTTAAGTAACCCGGCAGAAGTATTGACCGGCGATCGACACTCAATGTGAGGCATCGATCTATGGTCTTAGCATTTATTTGTTCTGACTTCAAATTCTCGGTTGAGCACTCTTCAATGCTCCATAATGATCTAAAAGCTCTAATTGCTTCCAATGAGTACCTGAACATGTAAAGACTCTAAAAACCATACAAATTGTATAATAAAGACTTTAAAACCGTATACATGTCATGGGTAAAATCTGGTAAAAACCATGACATATCACTTGTGTTCTAGAGTATCTAATTTGGACGATGAACTTAGGATATAGAAAATACGACGGTGGGATCTATACCTGATAATAATTATGTTGAGATAGGTTGTTAAACGGAGGTCAAAATCTGGTCTAATTAACTGAGTGAACATATCGATTAGGAAGGTACTTCTTGTCTAAGGTAGTGTCAGTTGACACTCATGTCATAGTATCGATCGGCCCTCGTTCTTTGCTCGCAGGTCGAAAAACTGGACGAAAGACTTAGTCATCCAATTAGACTTGCAGTGATAGTTGGATATCTTGCTTATGTATTCGAGTTGTAGGATGGTTTACCATATATCCTTACATCTATATAAAAATACTATAACATGAAACCTTAGATCTAGCTATTTATTTTCATAAGTTCAAAAACCAACTCTCAACAATTCTTAGTATTTACTGCTTTACAATTACTTGTCTAGCTTAATCTTTATATTATAAATCTATTGTGTCCCCATGCTCCATGTGGATTCGATCCCTAAGTACTACAACTGAGCTTCTTATTTGATAAAGTAAAGTTTCTCATAGGGTAATTTGAGTGATAACAAATTTGGCACAGTTGTCGGGGAGATTTGATTCACTCTTAGACTTAATTGATAGATTTCGTCGAGTTTTTTCTTATTCCAATTACTAAGGAGAGTTTTTTTCCTTTTCTTACAAGTGCATGCCTAGCAGCACCAAAACCAACAAGGAAGAAACTACTATTCTCAGACCCTACTTTGTTAGAACGCACGATCCGCAAGAGAGGCGGACAACATCAATCGACAACAACACTCTTCTATCGATCGATACTTGTGAGCGAGCGATGATCGATAGCAACACACCTTCGTTGATCGACATTAAACCGGGAGCAAGAAACATGGTGGCCAATCTTGTACTAAAAAGGGATGAGATCATAAACATGCATGACCAAGAAGGTCATCTTCATAATGCAGCATGCCAGAGACTTGATGGCCAGGGGGCTGTAATTCCTGAACTAGTGGAAGCTGTTACAGAATCTGTTGAAATTTTAGCTGGGGCTGCTCGAACCAAAATGTTGGCTGACTACAACCGTCTAGATCAATACTATGCCAACATATTTGCCATTTTCACCCTACTTTCTAGAGGAACAATTAGATGTTGAAGCCTGCATACTTTACACTCAAGGGACATACACCTTATCATGGTCACCCAGATGAGCATCAGATGGACCCTTTTGAGAGGTTTGAGGATCTAGTTTCTGCTATCAAAGCCAATGGATTCCACGAGGACTCTGCTATGTAAGCTCTTCAAGTACTCACATGCTGGAGATGCTTTGTATTGGCTTAAGCAGTTACCACCAATATCTCTTACATACTGAGATGACATCAAGAACGCCTTCTTGCGTAATTTCTTTGATGACTCATGATTTGAAGACTTGAGGAATATAATTGCTACATTCGCACATGAGCTTGCAAAATCATTCAAGATCCCATGTATCAGATTCAAATCATATCAGAGAAATTGTCCACACTGTGGATTCAACGAGGTACAACTGCTTAGTACCTTTTTCAGAAGCATTGCTATGGCTTACCAGATGGCTCTAGACATTACTAGTGATGGGAATTTCACAACTTGGAATCCAGAAGAGTCTGTGAAACTTACTGAGAACTTGGGATCTAGCAACAACACCAAGAACAAAAATTAGGAGAGGAGAATATCGGATACCGTACTTGGCAAGGAGCAGATGAATGAATTTCATGCCAAGCTAGAAAGTGTTCACAAGATCTCAAGAAGCAAGTGAGTTTTGCAGAAGATGTAGAGGTTATTGATACCCCCAGTGACAAGGTGATGAAGAGGATGTGAATTACATCGGTGGTACTAAGTTTTCAGAAGTATGGGGATCAGAGTGGAAAACATGAACTTTTATGGAAATGGTCAGAGGGGTAATTACAACCAGAGTCCTTAACAGCAAAGATCTTACAACAACAACAACAACAACAACAACAACAACAACAACCACAACAACAACAACAACAACAACAACAACAACAACAACAACAACAACAACAACAACAACAAGAACTATGTAGCTTCTTCTTACCAGAACCCTCCACCAGCAACTCAAGAAATCAAGATGGAGAATATATTAGATTGAGTTCTTGAGGTTCAGCAGAAGTTGACAATGGATTTCAGTGGGAAGACAGATGTTGTATACACCAACCTGAATGACAAGTTCAAAGCTCTCACACCCATGTGATGAAGTTAGAGACTCAAGCGGTCAAGACAAGTGAAACTTTAAGAAGGCAAAAAGAACTAAAAGATGATGATTTTTGGCAAGTGGTGAAGGAGGAGAAACTCCAAGAAGGAGACTTTCAAGTCGAAAGTTCTATGTCCTTCGGCAGTTCTCACTGGTACCACAATCCTAGGAAGTTTGTGGTACCTTGCATGATTGGAGGTCACAACTACATTAATGCCCTCTGAGACATAGGTTCTTTAGTCAGCATTATGCCAAGGTCTATGGATGAGCAACTGAATCTGAAGATAGTGCCTTCCAGCATTTCATTTACCTTTGTAGATTTTTCCAAGATAAATCCATGAAGAATTGTCAGAAATCTTCAGGTACAAATATGCAATGCCTTAGTCCTCATAGACTTTCATGTCATGGATATTCAGATAGACTGAAATTCTTCTCTATTACTTCGGAGAGCCTTCATGGCTACTCTAAGAGCTGTTTGCGACATGAAGACAAACATGCTATAGCTATCACTCAATAGCGACACTGATTTCTATGACCTTGTTCATGTGGTCAAGGGAAAATACTTTATACTGAGATAGGAGATGATCCAAGGTTTGTGGCAGTTTGTTACTCCGTTTTTGGTGCAGAGTATGATTCAGACCAAAAAGTGTCGATCAACACCAAACAAGGAGCATCAATTGACAGTCATGCGATTCCAGGATACATAGAGACTTTTTTGGTTAAAGCCACAATTCTACCTAAAATAACAGTCAGTGTAGTAGCACCAGATGAGCATGGGGTCTACAAAGATGAAGAGGGCAATGCACGTGCTGAGGATTGAGGGATCATCAATGTTTCAAAAGACGATATGAGAGCAATACTTGCCTTTGAAGATAATAAGGGAGACTGTTATTTGAGTATACCAAAGTATGATGGATGTTTCAGCTGGCTGGAGGCCACCTTACACCTCCATGTCGGCAAGCACCTGAGTTCCACAGAAGAGAACAAATTGAAGAGATGACAACTGACATCTACAGAGCTCAAGAGAGGATGTTTGATGATGAATTCTACAAGAAGATTGATGCAATCTACTATCCTCAAAACAACATCATTGGATGGATCAACAAATGTATGGAAGTGCTACAGCTCAAAATGGATTACACACATGAGATTATTCAAAGACAGCAAGAATAGAGAACCAAAGGATAGAAAGCCATTATGAGTTTTGTAGACACATGGTTCGAAATGTCTAGAGAAGATGTGAAGACTTGTTTTCCAACAAGTGTTCCATTACCTCTTTACTTTCCAAAACATTCAAAACTTCAAGCTATAAACTATAAACAAGCGCTTGATGGGAGGGAACCCATTTAGTAAGTTTTAAATTCATTTATATTACTGATTTTTCATATTTATTTTATAGCACGTGAAAGAATCAATCCCAGGAGACGTGACTGCAAATATCTATCGACACTTGATTACTGCTGATTGGTGGACAGACCTGAGAATCGATCGATCGTCACTACTGTGCCAATCGAAAAAACCATAAGCGAGCAGGTATAATGTTTTTCCTTTTTAAATTTTGTCCATATGATTTATTTTCCCACCAATCTTAGACTGTATAGCACTTGCGACGGTGTTGTTTAAGTTTGGGGGAGATTTACTGATGTTGTGTTTTATTTTGAGTTAATCTATTGTTTTTATTGAGTTTTATAGAGTCAAGAAGGGGATTATGATCGGTTTAAAATAGTTTAAAATTTTACTTATCATCTAACCATAGCACCATTCCTAGACTTACGGATTGTAGAGTGTACTAGATATACCAAAGTGGATCACGTACCAGTCATATCCACACTTGTTGAGAATGTTTGAAGGAATCGAAGCTGACCTCTAACCTATTTGAACTTAATTTTCTTGCTTTGGGGCTTGGTATACATTGTATCGGATTCCTCTTGAAAGTCTAGAAGGTAAAGTCTGTGTGTTTCTGGTTTCCTTCTCTCTCTCTCTCTCTCTCTCTCTCTCTCTCTCTCTCTCTCTCTCTCTCTCTCTCTCTCTCTCTCTCTCTCTCTCTCTCTCTCTCTCTCTCTCTCTCTCTCTCTTGCTCGCTCGCTCTCTCTCTCTCTCTCTCTCGCTCGCTCTCTCTCTCTCTCTCTCTCTATCTCTCTCTCTCTCTCTCTCTCTCTTCATTATCTAGAAAAATAAAAAATTGAAATGATTCCCTGAAAGATGTAGAGGGGTAGCAAAATTTCATATAAACCCATTATTCTAATTCAGAAAGGAATGATCACACACTATGGAAGCGAGGGGTAGGTACAGTACTGATGAACCTCTTATACACCTACACTTTGTAAATAGAAAGAAAAAAAGATGAACAAGACGGACTATATCAATGTCATTGATTCATTGGATTAATAAAAAAAGAAAAGATCCAGATAAGAGAGAATGAGAGATGAAAGGTATCAGAGAAGGCTGCATGTATGTTCAGATAGTTGCTTGAGTAAGAGTCCATGTGTCATGTGATCGATTCTGCCAAGGTAAAGCTTGCACCGTTATATGTGTAAGAAATGAGGTTAGTAGAGGGGTGAGTCAGACACGTATTAGCTAAGTTGCTGGTAGAATGGATATGTCGCTAACCTAGGATATGGCATCTAAATTACATATGAGGTTAGCATTTATTTGACATGGCTGCAACATTGCAGAGGTAATAGTAGTGAGTTAAAGATTTTGTGAGTCCCTGCATTTTCAAACGTTTTCATATAGTAATATATTTTGCTTGAGGACAAGCAAAAAGATAAGTCTGGGGGAGTTGATATACCATGGATTTTACCATTTTTTACCCATGGTATATGTTCTTTTTAGGATCTACTATATATGTTTGGAGTTTATTTTAGAGAGTTTTCAGGTCAAGATACATTTTGGAGCAATGTGGAGATTCTAGAGCATTTTGTAGCTTAATGATAAAGAAACTCGTAGCTGCTGAATAATCAAAAGCCAGAGTCGATATTTGAGATGTCTATCGATCGACAACACCCTGTTGGTATCGATCAACATCGACATGAAGGATTTGACTAACTTGTTTGTGACCGACTTGAATCCCAAGTTCCACATAATTACAAGACAGACCTTGGCCGACTTTATATCTAGTATTTATGTGTGTTTGCCATTGTTTGAGAAGAACACCACCTTTACACAACCTCTTTACCATACTTAGAGCTTTTAGTAATTTTGGAGGGAGGATCATAACTTATTTAGAGTGCATTGGAACCCCATTGCTTTTTTATCTTATTATATTTATGCATTCTGTTCAGATAATTATGTTTTGCCTGATTATGTTTGAGTAGTTTTTTTGTTAGGGCTAGTGTTTTATTAGGGTTTATATGTATTGCTAATTATAGAAATCCTAGGGTGAATCCATAAAGATCCTTCATAAGAATTGATCTCAATTCTTGTGTTCTAGATTAGCTAACTAGAACCCTGAACTTTGGATACATATAAATAAGTCGGTAGGATCTATACCTGATAATAATTATGTTGAGCTAGGTTGTTAGACACAATTCAAAAGCTGGTCTAAATTAACTTAGTTAACTTATTAGGATGATAATGCTTGTCTGCGGTAGTGTCGACCGACACTCTTTCCATAGTTTCGATCGACACTCGTTCTTTGCTCCCAGGTCGAAAGTTGAACCAAAGACTTAGACATCTGATTAGATTCGCAGCGATAGCTGGATATCTTACTTTTTTTATTTGAGTAATAAGAAAGTAACCACATACCCTTTGGCATCTATATAACAATACTATAATCTTAAACCCTAGATCTAGCTATTTATTCTCATAAGTTCACAAACCAACTCCCAATAGATTCTTACTATTTACTTCTTTACAATTACTTGTCTAACTTAATCTTTATATTATAAATCTATTGTGTGCCGTCACTCCCTGTGGATTCGATCCTTAAGTACTTAAAATAATCCTGTTATTTGAAAGAGTGAAGTTGCTCATAGGATAATTTGAGTAATATCACAAAGAAGTTTAGAAGCTGGCACATGTGTGTGGATTGTAGAGAAATTGACAACATCACAGTGAAGTATAACTATCTTATTCCACGTTTAGATAATGTGTAGCTGATTTTCATGGTTCATGTGTCTTTATAAGATAGATTGAAGAGTGGTTATCACCATATTAGGATGAAAGAGGGTGATGAATGAAAAAATTCTTTTAAACTAAAATTGAACTATATGAATAGTTAGTAATGGCATTTGGAGTAACTAATGCAGCTTGCACATTTATATGACTGATGAAACATGTCTTGAGGGCTTATATAGTTTTTTTGGTCTTGTGTTTAGATGAGATCTTGATCTAAAGCCGGTCCATAAATGAGAATATCAAGCATATGAGAAAGGTTCTAGATGTGTTTACTAAAGAAAGATTGTATGCTCACCTTAAGAAGTGGTTTTCTTAGAACGGATAACCTCGTCTTTATAGGTTTTGTTGTGACTACACATGACATACAAGTTGATGAAGGGAAGGTATGAGCCATAAGGGACTGGACATGGCCTTGCGAGTTTCTACTGAAGGTTTGTTAGGGACTTTAGCTCTGTTGCTGCTCACTGAATTTTCAAAATATTTTTGGGCTCACTTAGAGGCAAGAAACATGAAGATGAAACCTATATGCTAAAGGATAAGTTAACTAATATTCTATTATTTTGCTTCCAAACTTTTTAAGAAAATCTTGAAATAAAATTTGGTAATTCTGGATTTGGAATTAAAGCCGCCCTTATGCAAAAGTAGAGGCTCATCGATTATTCAGTGAGAAGCTTGGGGTATCTACCTTGAACTATCAAACACACGTTAAGGAGATATATTCACTGGTGAGATTTCTCCAGACAAGGGAACACTATCTGTGGCCAATGAGTTTGTGATTAACATGGATCATCTCTTAAATATTTTAAGGACCAACAGAATCTGAACAAAAGACATTCAAGGTGGGTCGCATTAATACCTTCTCATATGTCAATCACAAAAGGCAAGGTAAGGAATACATAGTAGCTAATGCTCTTTTGGAGAGATATTCCTTCCTCTCTACCATGGAAACAAAGCTCTTACGGTTTGAACATTGTAATAAATATTATGTTGATGAACCTGATCTCCATGAGGTATTTAGAGAAACTGCAAAACAAGGAAATGGTAGGTTTTATCAAGTAGAAGGGTCTCTTTTTAATGATACCCGATTGTGTGTGCATGCTTGTTCTTTGAGGGAACTATATGTTATGGAAGCACATGGGTATAGACTAATGAGACATTTTGCTTGACAAAGACATTGAGTTCTTTTCAAGAGTATTTCTTATGGCCAAAGATGAAACATTATGTGGTAAGAGTTTGTAGACGTTGTGTGACTTGAAAACATGCTAAGTCCAAGGTGCAGCTAACATATTTTTGTACTCCACTATGTATTCGTAGTGAGTCATGGGTTGATGCTTTCACGACTTTGTGTCAGAGCTTCCTAGAACTAGGAAAGGTCGAGATATCATCTATGTGATAGTGGATAGGTTTTCTAAGATGGCAAATGATACACGAAAATTGAGTCTTTGCCTACTGTCAAGTTAACAGTGGTAGTTGTAATATTTATGATTAAATTCCACATGAACAGTTCACACTTTGTCTTTATGGGTTCAATATCAAGCTAAATATATCGAAGGTTTCAAACTAAAAGAAAAAGTGACAAGCAAGAAACAGGTCCGGTTTAGGGTTTTCAGATATTGAAGAAGCTAACCTAGGGTGCAGGAGTTGGGTGTTAAACATTTGTGAGCCAAACAACTATTCAAGTTCTATGAAGCCGTAGCCTAGAACTCAGAGCAAGCAAACTAGTTCAACCCACTCTCGTGGTGATTCACCTTTTATCGATTGATCTCAGCACCTAAACTGTCTTTTGGACTGAGACTCGATGATAAGAAATACTGACAAGATCCGATTACTTCACAGAAAACCCTAATATATACTTTCGCTGATTAGGGATGTAGTGCTCATTCAAGTGATGTCAAGCAACCTATATCACTTTTAATGCGTAGGTTAAACTTAGATTCATACACTAAGTGATCAGTTTAGTGAAAGCCTTAAATGCGAACATGAATGAAGACAATCGATTTATAGTTATTTATGTTTTAGCTCATGGATCTAACAGCCTAGCACCTTAAACTAAGATAACCGACTACTCAGCCATTACACAAGAAAACACAACAATCATAAAAACATGAAATAGGACTTCAATAAAATAAGAAATATGGGGTTATGGAAGCAAATGGGGATAGACTAATGAGACATTTTGGATTGACAAAGATTGGGTTCTTTTCAAGAGTATTTCTTATGGCCAAAGATGAAACATTATGTGGTAAGAGTGTGTAGACGTTGTGTGACTTGAAAACTTGCTAAGTCCAAGTTGCAGCTGACATATTTTTATGCTCCACTCTGTATTCCTAGTGAGTCGTGGGTTGATGTTTTCATGACTTTGTGTCAGAGCTTCCTAGAACTAGGAAAGGTCGAGATATCATCTATGTGATAGTGGATAGGTTTTCTAAGATGGCATATGATACACGAAAATTGAGTCTTTGCCTACTGTAAAGTTAACAGTGGTAGTTGTAATATTTATGATTAAATTTCACATGAACAGTTCACACTTTGCCTTTATGGGTTCAATATCAAGCTAAATATATCGAAGGTTTCAAACTAAAAGAAAATGTGACAAGCAAGAAAAAGGTCCGGTTTAGGGTTTTCAGATTTTGAAGAAGCTAGCCCAGGGTGCAGGAGTTGGGTGTTAACCATTTGTGAGCCAAACAACTATTCAAGTTCTATGAAGCCATAGCCTAGAACTCAGAACACGCAAACTAGTTCAACCCACTCTCGTGGTGATTCACCTTTTATCGATGATCTCAGAACCTAAACTGTCTTTTGGACTGAGACTCGATGATAAACAATACTGACCAGATCTGATTACTTCACAGAAAACCCTAATATATAATTTTACTGATTAGGGATGTAATGCTCATTCAAGTGATGTCAAGAAACCTTTATCACTTTTAATGCATAGGTTAAACTTAGATTAATACACTAAGTGATCAGTTTAGTGAAAGCCGTAAATGCGAACATGAATGAAGACAATCGATCTATAACTTATTTATGTTTTAGCTCATGGATCTAACACCCTAAACTAAGATAATCGACTACTCAGTCATTACACAAGAAAACACAACGATCATATGTGAAGAAAACATGAAATAGGACTTCAATAAAATAAGAAATATGGGGTTATGGAAGCAAATGGGGATAGACTAATGAGACATTTTGGATTGACAAAAATTGGGTTCTTTTCAAGAGTATTTCTTATGGCCAAAGATGAAACATTATGTGGTAAGAGTGTGTAGACGTTGTGTGACTTGAAAACATGCTAAGTCCAAGGTGCAGCTAACATATTTTTGTACTCCACTATGTATTCGTAGTGAGTCATGGGTTGATGCTTTCACGACTTTGTGTCAGAGCTTCCTAGAACTAGGAAAGGTCGAGATATCATCTATGTGATAGTGGATAGGTTTTCTAAGATGGCATATGATACACGAAAATTGAGTCTTTGCCTACTGTAAAGTTAACAGTGGTAGTTGTAATATTTATGATTAAATTTCACATGAACAGTTCACACTTTGCCTTTATGGGTTCAATATCAAGCTAAATATATCGAAGGTTTCAAACTAAAAGAAAATGTGACAAGCAAGAAAAAGGTCCGGTTTAGGGTTTTCAGATTTTGAAGAAGCTAGCCCAGGGTGCAGGAGTTGGGTGTTAACCATTTGTGAGCCAAACAACTATTCAAGTTCTATGAAGCCATAGCCTAGAACTCAGAACACGCAAACTAGTTCAACCCACTCTCGTGGTGATTCACCTTTTATCGATCGATCTCAGCACCTAAATTGTCTTTTGGACTGAGACTCGATGATAAACAATACTGACCAGATCCGATTACTTCACAGAAAAACCTAATATATACTTTTGCTGATTAGGGATGTAATGCTCATTCAAGTGATGTCAAGCAACCTATATCACTTTTAATGCGTAGGTTAAACTTAGATTCATACACTAAGTGATCATTTTAGTGAAAGCCTTAAATGCGAACATGAATGAAGACAATCGATTTATAACTTATTTAAGTTTTAGCTCATGGATCTAACACCTTAACACCCGAAACTAAGATAATCGACTACTCAGCCATTACACATGAAGACACAACAATCATATGTGAAGAAAACATGCATGAAATAGGAATTCAATAAAATAAGAAATATGGGGTTCAAGAGTTCTTCTAAAATGAGAGAGAGAGAGAGAGAGAGAGATGAAATCATTAGGCCAAATCCTGAAATATCTTGGAAGTTTCCTTAAAAATCTCAGTTGATAGAGCGACTGCTCTGATAGGAATTCTCCAAGTTTCACCCTTTTCTGTATACTTCCCTTCAAAAATCTCTCAACTTATTCCAGACCTGAAATGACTCTAAAAGGACTAGAAATACTCGGTAAAGACCTGAAAAACAATTTAGAAAATATATATACAATGTGTCAACAACACAATGTATCAATTCTCCCAACTTAGATCATTGGTTGTCCTCGAATAATCAAGTTCTAAAATCGGGAGAAAGGTTTGAAAGTGTGGGAAGTCTCCTATTCTCAACAACCATACTTTAAATATTAATCTCTGAACCATACAAGCTGCAAGATGAAGAAATCCTGAGTGTAATCTCGTTTCCCTGATCTAACTCCCATGACCAGAAAAATTGCAGTCAATATTAGGTTCAAGTTAAATGGAGTTAAGTCTTTCCAGTGTACCCTCGACATGTCAATTTTTTTTTGGAGAATATGAGATCCAAAGTCAGGGTGCTCCAGGTCTTGTTTGTGTTCGTCGTCTACTTCTAAGTTAACTGAGTGAGATAACTAAATCACGAGGGTGGTTAAAGAACGTCACAAAATAAGATCCTAATTACCACAAAGTTTTGACCCGATACAACTGAGACTGAAAACTGACTCTATAATAACATCAAAATGACCCAAACCGAGTAAGTAGAGCAAATGAGATTAGTAGCACACAATCCCCCCCCCAAGACTAATCAACACGTGAAAATAGGTTCGAGGATCGCTAAATAACACATAACAGAAAATGGATAGTACAATAGTTACGATGGGTGTGTTACTCATTTGGTCTCTCACTGTCAGAATATCCTGCATTCCTCCTGTTCCTTGCTCTCGCCATTGGGCTTGCCGCTGCTCCACCTGATTTCCATGCTCTGTCTTACTTCTCTCCTCTTAATGTTCCCATCGTTTGTGCTTGAAAACAACCACCCATGATTGCGCAAAGTATCCTCTTCATGAGGCTGTTTTTCTTATTGAGGATCAATCATCCACTGTCTGTATGTTTCCTCGTTGGAATCATCAGCAAACTGATCCAGATCATACTGAGTATCCTCAAACAGGTTCCTGAGTATATCATCTGCACGTATCTGGTCATCCATGGCAACATCGTCATGATGAGGATGAGGTGGGAAGTATGGAGCAAGAGAAGGAGCAAGTGATCAGCACAAAGAAACTCGGGGTCGGGGAGGTACGTGATGTTATCAAACACGTTTAGGCCGGCGATAGAAGGCTGAGGCAGAGCGCAGTAGAGTTTGTTCCCATGTATGTCCTGAAAGGCGTAAGTAGACTCGTCCCTCAATATGTCGCACTTGATCACATATGGGATGTTGATGAATTCCAGTGTAGGGTTCATCGTATAAGGAGTGAGGTCAATCTGAAAGTGACAAAAAGAGGAGTCAACAGGCTCCCACATCACTCTATTTGCTGCCTCCCTTCTGCTGAATTCTTCCATTCTTGTTTGCAAGCATCTTAGCCAAGATGAAACCACGTTGGTCTAGAGATCGTACGGTGGGGTATAACATAATGCCTCTTTAGCATATCCCGCACTGCCGCATAAAGCATCTGCAGCTCATTGTTGGTGACCTTAGCGGTGCTCTCCTTTGCGAACAACAAGTTACTGAAAACCTTGGTGCAAACAGTGTCGGGTTACGTATCAGTGACTGACTAGCTGATCTCGACTTGAACTCTCAAGAAGCTATAAATTCCCAAAAAGAAGCAGCCGGTCGGAACTTCTTAGGGAATGATATCTCTTTTGGTTTGTTTCCCAGCTTGTACACCTCGGTGAAAGAATCCAGCGAAAATGAGTACTTCTTTTCTCCAGCAAAGAAAGAGAATGTGGCTGTGTCAAAGGATGGATGGTGTGAGTCCTAATAGGTGATGGAAGTCGTAGAGAGACACAGTCTGACCAGGTCAGGGAACATAGTGTGCATATTGTAGCAGGTGTTGATGTCTGCTGAATATATGGCATTGTCGACATTTTGGTTGATGCCGAGTTCAACCATTGCTGGCGAGCTGAGAAAAAAAGTTGGAACGATCTCGATGTCCAAAAAATTGTTGTATTAGTACGCATACTTGTCCCACTTATCAGGAGAGATGTTCGGGAGAGAAGGGTCATTGAGATCGAACGGGTCTCCTTCTTTGTGCGGCCAAGGGTATGTTGGAGAGAGTGGGGGTTGTGCAGCTTGAGAAGATGAGGATGGTGGTGGTGGTGCCTGAGAAGACAGGGATATAGGAGGCTCCTGATAAGTCGACGCCCTTAAAGTTGGTGGGTTCTTGTTCATTTTGACTGACAAGCTCTTAGTGAGAACCATCTACAAAACCACAAACAAACAAGGAAACTCAATACTGCTTGTTCGGTTACTCGAAAAAGATGAATATGTTAATAACCAATCTCATATTAAGAACATATTTCAATATTTTTCTAGTAAACCAAAATCAAAATCACATCAAACAACTCACAAACAGCAACGACAACTATAACACCCTTGGTCTTGTATAAGACAAGGTGGGCGTCCTATGGATTATCTTAGTTGAGGTTCAGAACGAACCATCGACCCGAAACCTCGATAGGCATGCTCATTAGATCAAATGACAATCTTGGGTAGTTTCCTCGACATAAACCGAGTTCCCGTTTAGCTCAGAGCAGTGTAGTTTAGAGTTAGGCAACAGAGGTTAGCTCAAAGTAGTGTAGTGTATTTAGCTCATGCCAGCTAGCTGACCAGATCAGCGATCAGCTAGGCCAGCTCAATCAGCTAAGGCAGTCGGGTTGGGTAATGACAGTAGTGGGCGGTCCGGTCAGGCTGTTGTGGTCTGGTCCATGGTGACACGCCCTAGATAGGATCACTCGACCGAATTGGATTTGATATGAACCCACAAATGAGAACTGGATATATTGAAGGGTCGCACGAAGTTGCGGAAGGCCTCCGATATTCCCGAATTCAGTTGGTGCTTGATATGCCTCACAAGTCCACCAAAAGAAGGATATCTAGTCGTTTCTTGATACGACTCACAAGTCCAACGATTTTGAGAATTTGTTTAACTTGAATATGAGTCACCACGAAAAAAAGAAAAGTTCTTCAAAGAACAAAGAGTTTAACTCAAAACAAAGATGATAATCGAATGGTTTATTACTGAAGAAGGATTGCATATTTATAGTAGCAAATGCATATGAAAAGACTTAGAACTTTGTGGAAAAACACACCTAGGAAAAGCAACAAAGACTAAAAAATGGTCAAATGACTCTTTGGTTCATGTTCTGGTCGAAATGAGCCTTTGTCTTTCATACAGGTTCATCCGAATCCCGCCTGGTCCACAGATGACTCTTCGCCTACTGTTCAGGTTCATCTGAACCAGATGGGTGCACTGCGGTAAGGAGAAGGACGCACACGGGACTGTCCGGATGGTCCACCGGGTGATTTTTACGAACGAGTCTGCTCCAAACATGGCCTAAGTCTTCAGAAAGATGTAGAATAATTGCCTTAGAGAAATTTGAATGATGAAAATCCATAAGTGGATCGAACATGGACTGAAGTTCTTGGAATTGTTCGTCTGGATGAACAAAACGGCCCAAAAGAGTGAATGCACGCCCGTCTTCGGGTTCTTCACGACCCAAGCTAAGTCTGGCTTGACTATCATCCATAGAATGTCGAGATGGATGGGAAAGACGGTCTGTGGGACGGTTGGATTGGTCATCAGGTCGTGGATCTAACCTCAGCTCCTTGGCGGACGTACGCGGGTCAATCCGATGCACTGCTCAGTCAATCTGTCCGGTACGATCGGATGGGTGAACCTCAGTTGAGGTAATCTGATCATCCTGATCCGCATCCAGTGCTGGTTCCATGTACTGAGGCAAATCACTCCCTCCCTCTTCAAAAGGATTTGTCCACAAATCTGGATCATCTGCACAAAAAGGAGATAAATCATAAACATTAAAACTTGAAGAGATGTTATACTTACCTTGCAAGTCCAGCTGATAGGCATTGTCATGGATCTTCCTAAGGATCTGAAAAGGACCATCGACCCTAGGCATAAGTTTTGAATTCCTTTCTTCAGGAAAACGTTCCTTCCTTAGATGAACCCAAACAAGGTCGCCTTCTTCAAATACAATTTTCTTTTTCTTCTTGTTTGCCTTTCTTGTGTAGACCCCAGTTTTGGCTTTGATGTTGTCACAGACTTTCTCATGCAACTTCTGAATCATGTCCGCCTTCCTTTTGCCATCTGTACTAACTCTTTCACTCAAGGGCAAAGGCAAAAGATCAAGTGGAGATAAGGGATTGAAACCATACACAACCTCAAAAGGAGAAAACTTAGTAGAAAAATGCATGGAATGATTATAAGCAAATTCAACATGAGGCAAACATTCTTCCCAAAGTCTAAAATTATTTTTAAACAATGATCTAAGAAATGCTGACAAGGTCCGGTTCACAACCTCAGTTTGGCCATCGGTTTGAGGATGACAAGTGGTGGAAAACATCAATCTAGTACCTAACTTAGACCACAATGTTTTTCCAGAAATAACTAAGGAACTTAGCATCTCGATCAGAAACAATGGTCCTAGGCATCCAATGCAATCTAACAATGTCTCTAAAGAACAAATTAGAAATGTGCACAGCATCATCGGTTTATGACATGGTATGAAATGAGCCATCTTAGAAAATCTATCGACCACGACAAAGATAGAATCTCTACCAGATTTTTATGTAGGCAAACCAAGTACAAAGTCCATAGATATGTCTACCCACGGATGAGAAGGAATGGTAAGAGCATAATACAAACCTTGGTTTTTGGCTTTAGACTTAGCTTTCTTGCAAACCACACATCGACCACAGATCCGTTCCACATCCTTCATCAAGCTCGGCCAAAAGAAATGTTCATACACAACCTTGTGTTTTTTCTTGATTCCAAAGTGTCCCATAAGACGTCCTCCATGTGCTTCCCTTCTAGACAAGGAATCATCCACCACAATGTCCTTACCTTGTTTTTACTTGTTGACATAAGGAAATGTCTCAATGAACTCAACCCAACGTGCATGCCTCTTGTTCAGCTTTTGCTGGCCCTCAAGGTGTTTCAAAGACTGATGATCCGTGTGGATTACAAACTTTTTAGGCCAAAGGTAGTGTTGCCACGTTTTTAGAGCTCTCACCAAAGCATACAGCTCTTGGTCGTAAGTAAGGTAAGTGAGTGTGTCGCCTCCAAGCTTCTCACTGAAGTAAGCAATGGGTTTCCTATTCTGCATCAAGACAACACCAATACCAACTCCGGAAGCATCACATTCAATCTCAAAAGTCTTAAAAAATTAGGAAGTATAAGTAAAGGAGTTTGAGTCAACTTCCCTTTTAGAATCTGAAATGCTTCTTCTTGAGCTTGCTCCCATTTGAATCTGACATTCTTCTTGGTCACTTCCGTCGATGGGGCTGCGATGGTACTGAAGTTCGGAACAAATTGCCTATAGAAGCCAGCAAGGCCATGGAAGCTTCTCACTTCACCAACGGTTGTTGGGCTAGGCCAGTCCCAAATAGCTTTGATCGTCACCTCGTCCACTCTAAGTCCATCCACACCTACAACAAAGCCTAAGAAGACCACATTATCTGTTCCAAAAGAGCTTTTACCAAGATTTGCAATACGTCTCTCTTTCCTAAGAATTTCAAGAACATATTTCAATTGCAGCCTATGATCTTCAAGGTTCTTGCTGAAAATGAGAATGTCATCAAAGTAAACTACAACAAAATGACCAATGAAGGATCTCAAGACGTGATTCATCAAGCGCATGAAAGTACTAGGTGCATTAGTAAGCCCAGATGGCATCACAAGCCATTCGTACAATCCTAGTTTGGTTTTAAATGCAGTTTTCCATTCATCACCTTCTTTCATCCTAATCTGATGATAGCCACTTTTCAAATCATTCTTAGAGAAAACACATGAACCATGCAACTCGTCAAGAATGTCATCTAGCCTAGGAATGGGATACCTATTCTTTACCGTAATGTTGTTGATGGCACGGTAGTACACACACATTCGCCAAGAGCCATCCTTTTTGGGTACAAGGAGGACAAGCACGACACAAGGACTGAGGCTTTCCTGGATGTATCCTTTCTCAAGAAGGTCACAAATCTGTTTCTGAAGTTCCTTTGTCTCCACCGGATTGGTAGGATAATCTGGTCTGTTCGGTAGAGATGCACCTGGAACAAAATCTATTTGATGCTCAATGCCTCGAACTGGTGGCAATTCCTTGGGATTCTCATCTGGAAATACATCAGAAAAACCTGCAAAACATCTAGAAGCTCACTTGGAATATTTGGTGCAACGTCAGATGAAGGAGAAGGCATAAGAGATTCTTTGTACACAAGTAAAATAAATGGCTTTTGAGAGTAAAGAGATTTCCTGACCTGAGTTTCATTAATAAATAAGTTGGAGTTCCTTTGAGAGGGTCCAGTTTGTTTGGTTTGAGCTCTTTGTCACAGTTCCTCTTGAGTTGGATCTGGTCTTGATGAATCTCTTAAGGTATCAAAGGTACCAGTGTGATCTTCTTTCCTTTATGGTCAAAGAAGTGTCAGTTTGTGAATCCATCATGCACGGTCCTTTTATCAAACTGACATGGTCGAACCAAGAGAATGTGACAAGCATCCATTGGGAGAACGTTGCAAACAACTTCATCCTCATATCGTCCAATGGTAAGGGGGACTGTGACTTGTTCCTTCGCGTACTGCTCTCCAGCCTCATTAAGCCATTCCAACCTGAAAGGACGAGAAAGAGGCCGAGTAACAAGCCCAAGTTTCACACCTTTTCAGAAATAAGACAACGAGAATGAAAGAGATTCTCCCTTTGTTCTTTGTCGTTTGTTTTGGGTTGCACACTCAAAGATCTCCTAGTGACAAGGAGTGGACCAAAATCTGGGTAATTAAGAATATCCTCATCGTCATAGATAGGACTAGAATCAGAATCAAATTCAGTCCAAAGCAATCGACCAAGTTGTCGTCCTTCTCATCGAAAATGGGATCATCCAAGGTCTTCCTAGCAACAAGTAGGGGTCCATGATGTGGGTAACCAAAAGCTTCCTCTTCCTCATCAAAAATAGGACCCAAATCCTCCTTGTCATATTTTTCATCCTCGGACTCAACCTCACCATTCTCCATGAGAATCACCACTCGTTTGTTTGGGCAGTTTTTGGCTTAGTGTCCTAAACCTTGACAGTTGAAGCACCTAATGTCTCTTGCTCGGCCAGAAGTCTAAACATCTTTTCCTTTGTCCACACGAGAAGGAACATCAGTCTTAAAAGCATTATGTGTTGCGGAAGAAAACTTACTTTTGTCTTGATAGCTTGGTTAATGAGCATAAGCCGGTTTAGGAGTAATGGTCGGTTTTGAGTAGCTTTTTCTTTTGACTTGTTTTTCAATCAAGATGGCCTTTTGTAACATCTGCTCCACACTGCCATACTTTTGAAGTTCCATACGATCTTGGTTGTCAAAGTTGAGACCTGAAAGAAATTGTGTTATAGTGGCATCCAATAGGCTTATCTACATCAGCCTTGATCATCAGGATCTCCATCTCTTGGTAGTAGTCTTACATGGACTTGGTGCCTTGAAGTAAACGTCTCAGATTCTGGTGGAGGTCACGGTGATGGTAAGCTCATCCCATGTTTCGATTGGCCTTTCACTTGTTCTCCTCCTATGAGTCACAACTTGATCATACCAATTCATAGCATAGCTAGAGAATTCAGTAGCAGCCAATCTAACTTTCTTAAGATCAGAAAAGTTTTGACAATCAAAAACAAGCTCAATTTCTCTTTCCCATTCAAGGAAATCATCATGATCGTTTTTACCATCAAAATTTGGGATTTTCAGTTTCAATCCTCCTTAGCTATCATCAACACGATCAGTTCTAGCAAATGGATTGATATCAACTTGCTCTCGGTTTCTATGACATCTCCTAGGTCGGTTGGTTGATCTGACTTCATCCTCTCGGAATTCCTCCCCTTGGGTCTCATCATCGAACCGGTTGTTCCTCCTTGGGAGATCTCTTCTTGCTCTGGTTATAGGATAAGTTTGTTGTCTGGCCTGGAGCTCATCAAGCTTTTGATGGATCTCATCTAAACCTGCATTCATCAAGCTTGTCATAGAATCATTCAAAGCACGCATTTGTAGGTTAGATAATCCGGCAAATGAGTTTCTGGGGTGGTTTCTTTCTCCTTCACCACTCATGGTTCCTGAAATTTCTTAAACACAAAATGTTAGATAAAAACTTCACACTCTCAAGTGTTTGATCCTCACCCGCACACGTGTTTCTCTCAGATTGTTGTGAACACACACACAAGTTTCCACTCAAGGTTCTACGAAAACTGATAGAAGAATCCGAATGGACAAATCCAAGCAAACAAAAGGGAATTTTCTCAAGATAGAAAGATCAGAGATCATTGGTTTTGAAATCTGTTTTAACCACCTCGAAGGCTGGATTTCTCCTCAGCCAGCAAGCTTTCTCTTCCACCACCAATCCACAAATCAAACTCTTGAATCTCTATTTTTTAAAATCATAGATCTTTCTTTTCTTTTCTATTTATTTTTTATCTAGTCGATGGTAATGAGGGGCACGGATTTAAGAAATGTAGAAAACAAGTGTTTGAAGATAATGGAAGATGAGAAAGATGGATGAATAGACAATGCCGGAAGAGTGGCTCTGATACCACTTGATACGCCCTAAATAGGATCACTCGACCGAATTGGATTTGATATGAACTCACGAAGTCCACCAAAAGAAGGATCTCTAGTTGTTGCTTGATATGACTCACAAGTCCAACGATTTTGAGAATTTTTTTAACTTGGATATGACTCACCAAGAAACAAAAAAAAGTTCTTCAAAGAACAAAGAGTTTAACTCAAAAAAAATTGTAATCAAATGGTTTATTGATGAAGAAGGGTTACATATTTATAGTAGCAAAGACATATGAAAAGACTTAGAACTTTGTGGAAAAACACAACTAGGAAAAGGAACAAAGACTAAAAATGGTCAAATGACTCTTTGCTTCATGTTCTGGTCAAAATGACCCTTTTTCTACCTTCCAGGTTCATCCGAATCCAACCTGGTCCACAAATGACCCTTCGCCTACTGTCCAGGTTTATCCGAACCAGATGGGTGCACGGCGGTAAGAAGAAGGATGGTCCGCCGGGTAATTTTTACAAACGAGTCTGGTCCAAATATGGCCTAAGTCTTCTGAAAGATGGAGAATCATTGCCTTAGAGAAATTTGAATGATGAAAATCTATAAGTGGATCGAACATTGACTGAAGTTTGTGGACACGTTCGTCCGGATGAACGAAACGGCCCAAAAGAGTGAATGCACGTCCGTCTTCGGGTTCTTCACGACCCAAGCTAAGTCTGGCTTGACTATCATCCATAGAATGTCGAGATGCTCGGGAAAGACGGTCTGTGGGACGGGTGGATTGGTCATCAGGTCGTGGATCCAACCTCAGCTCCTTGCCGGACGTACGCGGGTCAATCCGGTACACTGCTCGGTTAGTCTGCTTGGTACGGTCTGATACGTGAACCTCTGTTGAGGTAATATGATCATCCTAATCCGTATTTGGTGCTGGTTCCATGTACTGAGGCACATCACATGGGGTCATGGGGTGCGAGGGTTCGGCTAGGTGGGCCGGATGAGATTAGGGTTGGCTTAGCTTAGGCGGTTATGGGGGTAAAGGTATGACGGGAAGGGGGATGGGCAAACGGTTGTGATGCTTCAGGCGAAGGGTCCCGATGGTTGGTTTGGGAGGTTATGGTGGTGGCCTAATAGTTGTGATGCTTGGCTCGAATAGTTGCAATTTTATGCATGAGGGGCTGCAAGTTTTGAGGACAAGGAACACAAGGGTTGGTGCAAATGGACTGGAAAAAGGGTTCAGGCCGAGTGGTCGATCCGGTTAGGCGAGTGCTCGTGTGGTACGATGTGACTGTCCGGTGAGATGGTTGGTCGGGATTAGGAAAGGACCGAAAGGGTGCCTTTAATGTTTGTGATTTCTTCTCTTATTATTTTCTCTCTAATTCTTTAAGGTGAGTGCGATGACGTAGGGTTAGGATCAAAGGTCAATGTCTAGCTGGTTCATGGTCATGGCCTTCGGGTTAGTTTATGATTGTGTGGTTGAGTGTTTGGGTGTTGCGTGTTCAGTACATAAGGCGAGTAAGCCGAGTGTATTTTCTATTTCTTGGTGCATTAATGTCGATTACTCAAACCGGCTATATGCCTATTGACCCTAAGTATGGTCGTATGTCCTGGTTAAGGCTAAAAGGCCGATTGTTTGTACTAGTTTCTAGGCGAGTGGTTAAGGCAGCCGACGAATGGTTATGACTCGCCCAGGCCTTTCCCTTGGGAGCGATCTTTGTCTAGCAGACTGATACCATAAGGCCGAGTGTCGATTGCAATAGTTTGAGTCCATGAGGCTGCTGGCGTTAAATGAATTAGGATTATGTTCATGTTAGAAATATGTTTTCAGGACTAATTGTGTAGGGGAATGATTCGCCTCACTAAGCAATGTTATAGATTTCTTTTGCCTCATAAAATGTTGCAGGTGTTAAGGGTGGTCTAGGATGACGCAAGAAAGGCGGCGAGGGGCGTGAGTGGTGTTCGAGTTAGTTAGGTCTCGTATAGTATAGTATCAATATGATATTACTTAAACTACAATGTATCGAATCAATGATTATTTATAAATTGCGACCTTAAGGCTTTTCTTTGCTTCCACGTATTGATTGATTAGTTAGGGAATCCCTGGTAAGAACCTCACTTGAATATTACACTTAAACAGGATATGAACTTAAAATGAATCCAACCAAACCGGGTAATTTATCGGCTTGGTCGTGTGAGGTCTACGTCAGACGAGTATCCGGATCGGGTCTTACAAGTTGGTAAGTGTCGGCTTATGGGGAAACACCACTCACTTTGTCTATGCGGACTTGCGGTAAGGGGTTAACTCGTCCTCGAGTTAACATTTAGTTAATTTAGGGTACTAAGTCGTCTGTGAGTTATTGTTTGGGAAATTGTGTGGACTAACTCGTCATTAGGGTGAGTTATCAATTAGGTTTCTGTTGGCTAACCATCGTTAAGATGGATATCAGTAGGTTTAGAGACTTATCTATCGTTTGTGTTGACAGATGGGAAGTAAGCCAAAAGTAGGAAAGTCCATAAAGGACAAAGAGAAAGTTAATGATTTTAGCCTTAATGAGAGTGTCGACGATGGCACCAAGCATAATCACATTGCTCCAACTTTGGTCCAGGAGGTTGGCATGAGTCGTGACAATGTTGATGGTTTGCTCAGGGAAATGAGAGAGTTAGCTTTACGAGTACTAACGGAGAAAAGACCGGTATAAAGGCTCAGTTACTCGCAAATGTCTTCCGACTCATGTTCCATTAACAAATGGGTTGACTGATCCAACTGGTCGTTCCAGCCAGGTCGCGACGCCCATTGTTGATGCAGCAATGGAAGCTTTACAGACCGTGTTGGTCTAAACTATGGGTAGTATGGCTGCTGGGCCATGGACCCAACCGATCGATGAGCAATTGGCTCTACGTACGGGTGTTCTGATCGTCCAAAATCCTCGACTGACGATGAGGATGTGGTTGAGATCTACCCAACTCAAGATGGATTTGTCTATTCATGGTACCCTACCTAAGCGTGTTGGACCACATGATCTGGTTAAGGACTAGGGTCTTCATGGGTAGTGTTGATCCAATCGAGACCGACCAGTGGAGGAATCATCTAGTTAGGGACCTTTCCTTTACTAGGTGTCCTGAAGAGTATAGCAAGGACATTATCGTACACTTCTTAGATGAGGATGCTCATAACTAGTGAAATATCGTATACAAACGTATGGGTGGTTGTATCAGCACCTTCGACACGTTTCAGGTTGAGTTCGACTAGAAGTATGCCTAACTAACCCATACTCTTGCCCCGACTTCCCTTTTCCGTTTTTAATCACTGAACAGAGGAACAATACTTGGTTTGTTATGAGGCTTATTGCGGTTCAGTGCACCCTCCTCTTCTAAACTAGACTCGACCAACACACATCTCTCGACCAGTTGAATCTGTCGCATAGGTAAGGGCCTGATGATGGGCTCGTAGCTCAGGTTGTATTCCATGCATAAAGCATCGAACCTGGATGACCTCGACCTCCATCTCTTTTCCGAAAAACAATGGAGGTAGTTACATTCCTCCTCATATTCTCTAATGGACTTATTTCCCTGGGTGACCTGGAGGAAATGTGCCTTCAAGTCGATCCCAAGCTTCCAAGTCTTGTGGTAGGAGGCACAGTGGGAAGTCCTGGAGGGCTATGGGAGCCTGCTTGAGGTGTGGTAGTATGGACCGCCAGGCGCATAATTGTAGCGAAATGGATTCTCGGGGATCCAAGGGAACCAGTGAAGGGATTAGTACTTGCCACAAGTGTGGTAAGCCTAGGCACTTCTATTGGGAGTGTCACGGATAGCACAATAATGGGGCGGGCCAGTTGGGAAACCAGGGTGGAAATGAGAAGCTGTTTGAGGCTAGTAGGCCGACTGTGACTCCCCAGGTTTATGAGCTGACCACGGAGCCTGGTGACCCAAGAAACTATGTGTCCATCATTGATAAGTCCCTTGCTCAAGTATGTTCAATACTGCATGAAACCCCCCTTGCTTGCTTAGATAGAAACCTGAACCTTAGTGGAATTTAGGATCCATAGATATTGGTGGAGTAGCCACCCATGTCTTGTTTGATTTTGGGGCTACACATTGTTCTGTGTGTCCGAATATGGTAGTTAGGAGCCAGTTTCGGAAGGAACTGGATATTAGTATAAGGATTGTGAATGCCGCTGGTGGTTAGGCCATGCATTCACAAGGGGTTGTCTGGAACAGCCAATTAGGATAGAGAATGTGGCCATGCCTGCTGACTTAATTGTGGTTCCACTCAAGAGTCAAGAAGTGATCGTGGGCATGGATTTGTTAAGAAGGTTTAAGGCCTTAGTAGAATGCCATCGAGGCAGGGTTAAGTTTGAGAGTTCAAATGGAACGTTAGATTCCAAGGTATACGGCCGATCTCTGGGAGTATATTGGTCTCAGCAATCCAAGTGCAACAGATGCTTGAGAAAGGATGTGAAACATACGTAGCCACTATTTCCGTAAGACACGTCGATAAATGGAAGGAGACTGAGGACCTTTCGGTTGTCTGTATATTCGAGGATTTGTTTGGGTCTTTACCAAGTTACCACCCGATAGGTCCAATCCGTTCCCAGTTTAACTAGAACTAGGAACAACTCTTCTCTCCTTAGCACCCTATCATATGGCTCCAGCCGAAATGGTTAAACTTAAAAAGCAACGGGATGAGTTGTTGGAGAAGGATTTCAACAGGCCAAGTAGTTCTCCATGGGGGAGCACCTGTTTGTGAAAATAAATGGGAGATTCAGGTTGTGTATTAACTATCAAAGGTTGAACACGGTTACTGTGAAGAACAAGTACTCATTACATCAGATAGACGAGCCCTTGGATCAACTAAAGGGTGCCACTTGGTTTTCCAAGATAGATCTTGCGTCTGGGTACCATCAGATCCCAATAGTCCCTGCCGATATTCGGAAGACTACCTTTCAGACGAGGTATGGTCATTACAATTTCGTCGTGATGCCCTTAGGTTTAACAAATGCACCTACTGCTTTCATGAAGATGATGAACAGCTTGTTCCGTGATTGTCTAGATGAGTTTGTGATCATTTTCATTGACGACATATTTGTGTATTCAAAAGACCAGAAAAGATATGATGATCATTTGAGGCGTGTACTAGAATGACTTAAGCAACACCACTTGTTTGATAAGTTGAGTAATTGCAGCTTCTGACAGAATATTATAGGGTTTTGGTGACACAGTGTCGGATAGGGAGTCCTAGTGGATCACGATAAGATGAGTTTTATCATGGAATGGTGATAGGGATAAGTTTATTCCTAAGTGTAGTTGTAATATTTAAGAGTCAATCCAATCCTAAGTTGATTTCAATCGCCAAGAATACAAGTCATTAAACTTAATCTAAGCAATCAAAGTTTAGTCGAGTGAACAGTTTTCAAGTAACAAGAGTAAACAAACGATAACTAGGAACTTGATTCAATCTAAAAGATAGGATCCATGGGGTTAGGGTATTGATTTCAAGTGTTAAGATTCAATTTAAGGAGGCAAGCTTATCAATCAATGATTTCCCTAAGTCTAGATCACCAATAAAAATCAATCCTTTCTCAAGACAAAGATCCTTTTGCAGTCATGAGTCAGACATCAATTCTCATTGGTCTAATTCATTCAAGCAAGCATTAAGAGCAAGTTCAATAACTATCTAGCAATTCTAGCATCAAATCTCTTTGGCTATTCAAGCTAGAGCATATTTAAGTTTGTTCAGACATTTTATCGAACACTTGTGATGCATAAAATGTCTACAGTTCTAGCTTAATGTGATCAAGATTAATCTAGCATTAAGAACTCTCAAATAGCAAGGAAACATGTAAATCTATTCTTAAACGCCTTAACTCTTCACTTAGCCACCCTAATGATCCTAACCCATAGATCCAATAGGGGTCTACTCGCTAATATTCATGGAAACCCTTAAAACCATGGTTGATTCAAGGATAAACATGATTAGAAAGCATATTCGATTGATAACACACAAGAGAATGATGAAAAATAGATTAAAGTTTCAAGCTTTCACCAAAGTGTTCTTGTCTCTTTTTGATAGAAAACAAGGTAGAACCTACAATTAGGTCTAAAAAGTACTTATATGAAACTAAAATCCGAGTTGGGTCCACCCAACAAACCTGGGTTTACCCAATAAAAACGTGGTGTTAAACACTCGTAGCGGCCAAGGGAAGCCGCTACGACACACCGCTACGTCGCATAGCGGCTTCGTGAATGGCTAGAAGCCGCTACACGTTCCGACTATAGAGCAGGGACTCAAGTCTTCTCTCCAGCCGCTTGGACAAGCCGCTACATCTCCCGGGTATTGAGTACTTCAAAGCGGCTTCATCATGCCGCTACACCATTCGGGTATCGAACAGGGACTCGCGCTTCCCTTCATAGCGGCTTCATGACACAGATACGGTGAGCCGCTATGACACTTGGACAACACATGGTCGAAAAATCATCAAACCAGCCTTCAATCACTTCTAAAAGCTCCAAAATCACTACCCTGTATCTTCAACACCTGATAGAGACATATGCTATGCTATGCAGCCTAAACGAGTCTAAATGCTATCCTAAGTGATCAAAATGTACAATAATGGATGATCAAAACAAAGAAAATAAGCAAGACATCAAATGGCTGAGGCAAAGGAACGCCTCGGAGATCCGTAGTTTCTTAGGTTGGATGGGTACTATAGGAAGTTAGTGAAAGGGTTCGCAAGATTGGCCCAGCCATTGACCAAACTTACGGGTAAGAACGTTTAGTTAGTTTAAACAAGATCTGACGAGTGCACAATATTGGCCTTGCTGGAAGTGGATAAGCCATACGTGGTGTACACGGAAGCATCCATAATTGGGTTAGAATGTGTTCTGATGAAGAACAAACAAGTGGTTGGCTATGCTTCTAGGCAGTTAAGAAGCATGACAGTAGTTATCCCAGCCATGACTTTGAAATAGCGGCTGTGGTGTTTGCACTTAAGATCTGGAGGTCGTCCCTCTATGGTTCTAAGGTGCAAATATATATGGACCATAAGAGTTGATGGATGGAGTTAGTGGCTGACTACGATCTGGATATAGCTTACCATCCCCGTAAACCAGATCTGGTTGTGGACACACTAAGAAAAAGGCGAACAGACCTGGCCATGGCTTGGGAAGAGAATACTCTTGCCCGAATACTTGATGCATTGGATCTACACGCTATAACCATCGACCAGGAGCCAACAGGGTTAGAGGAATCCTGAAGGAAGCACACCAATCGAATTCTCCCAGGTCAGACAAATATGTATAGGGATCTAATAATATTCTATGCCCGGGCAGAAGCGAGATGTGTCAGCATGGGTAATGAAGTGCCCTACCTATCATTTTGTGAAAGTGGAACATCAAGTTCCGAGTGGGTTGTTGCAGAGGTTACCAATCTAAGAATGGAAGTGGGACCATATCACAATGGATTTTGTGACTGGCCTTCCAACCTATATAACCAGGAATGATGCGATCTGGGTTATGGTGGATAGGCTAACAAAATCGACTCATTTCCTAGCCATTCGAAACTGATGGGGTCGGCCAGATTGCGGAAAAGTAAATCGATGAGATTGTTCGGTTACACGGTGTTCTAGGAAGTATAGTATCACTAGGAATGCTTGGTTCACTTCCCAGTTTTGGCAAGCTTTTCAGAAAGCTTTAGGAGCCAGGGTTAATATGAGCACGACTTACCATCCTCATTCCGACGGTGAGTTGGAACAGACAATACAGACGTTGGAGGACATTCTCCGAGCGTGCGTTCTAGACTGGGATAATTTTTGGGAGGAGAATAGGCGTGTCACCGTACGAGGCATGTCACTGTACGAGGCATGTCACCCTACGAGGCACTCTGTGGTCGACATGTCGTATGCCCATGTGTTGGACCCTAGTGAGAGAAGTAAATATCTTAGAGTCGGCTATATCAGAGGAAACTAGGGAGTATATTAAGTATATGCGGGGTAGAATTAAGGACGCACAGGTTAGGATGAAGATTAATGCATACCGATCTCGAAAAGACCTCGAGCTCGAGGTAGGCGACATGGTCTATCTCAAGGCCATAACTTTCAGGGAAGGAAGAGATCATCTGAAAAGGGAAGTTGAACCCAAGGTACATATTGCCGTTCAAGATAGTTTCAAGGGTTGGGGCTGTAGCGTACAAGTTGGACTTTCTGGAAACCATGAAAGCATTCCATGATGTCTTTCATGTTTCCCAACTTAAGAAATGTCTGACGAAGCACAATGTAATCGTTACCTAGATACCAGAGGATCTTCAACTGAACCTTGTCTTAGAGGCTTGACCTATCCAAATCTTGGATAATAGAAAAGCAAATCCACATAAAAGTAATTAAAACGGTCTTGATACACTGGGAATGCAACGGGTCTATGGAAAAGACTTGGGAAACTAAGGATAATATGAAGAAGGTTTATCCTAAGTGGTTTAAGAGTCAAGTGGAACTTGATGCGGATTCAAGGAAGAATCCAACTCAGGTGGGGGATACTTGTAACACTATATGTCCTTCATAGGACCAGGCTGACGTTCTATGGATAAGCGTAGTTGAGGTTCAGAATGACCCATCGACCTGGAAACTATATAGGCGTGCTCCCTGTGTTGAATGAGAAGCTCGGGAGGTTTCCTCGGCGTAATCAAAGTTCTCGTTTACCTGAGAGCAGTGTAGTTTAGTGTTAGGCAACTGAGGTTAGCTCAGAGTAGTGTAGTATAGTGTTAAGCAAATGAGGTGAGCTCAGTCTAGTGTAGTTAGTACCATCGAGCTTACGACGCCATGGGGTCGAGGGGTCGGTTTGGGTAGTGACAGTAGTGGGTGGTCCGGTCCGGGCCGGGGTGGTCCGGTCCATGGGGTCAGGCGTGTGAGGGTAGGGCTTGGTTGGCCGGGTGAGGCTAGAGTTGGGCTTAGCCTAGGCGGTTATGAGGTAAAGGTACAATGGGAAGGGGCATGGGCGAATGGTAGCGATGCTTTGGGGAAGGAACGTGATGGTTTGTTTGGGCACTTATGGTGGTGGCTATTGTAGTGATGCGTGGCTTGAATGGTTGTTGTTGAGGAAAAGTACTCCGATATGAGAATCGTCCAGGCCTCGGGCAAGACACTGGCCTACAGGTTCCCGCTGGGAAAAGCTTCGGCTCCGACCCTTGCTTTCATCCCTGCCTCCGGGTAAAATGGAAGTTTTCAAGTTAGGGGACTCTTTCATATTTTTGAATATGGAAGAGTTTAACCTGCTAAAATGACATTTACTTGACTATATAAGGGGGGCTCAAACCCTAGAACAAGGGATCGACATTCAGAGAGTAAGAGATTAGAGCTAGGCGGCTAGAACTAGGGTTTAGACACCAAATGTTGTAGTTCATGCTCATTAAATCAATAAAACATCGCTTTGGTCTTGATTCTTACTTGTCTACAAAGTTTATCTATTGTTCTGTAGCACTCAAAAAGATCCTACAAAAAATATCCCCTAACAGTTTGGCGTTGGAAGGAGGGGGGGTGGTAATCTTAACTACATGACGATGGCAACGATGAGCATGACGATCACCCTCTGTCCCCCCAAGGGAGATCGAGCTGCAAAACCAACTCGACGCTCTAATAATCCAAGTGACTGAGCTCCATAAATCTCAAGAAGGGATGACGGAAAATCATGAGCTCCTCTCAGAATTTTAGAGCTTGAAAGAGAAACTTGACGAGCATTCCAAACAGCCACAGAAAAAGCCGAGAAGCTCACCCAGCTCGAATCATAGAATCTCGTTCTCCGAGATGAAAATAAAGCCATCCACAAGATAAACTATAAGCGATGATGATTCCAAACCTAATTTCGGTCCATACCATCTCTTGATACGCCCACCGACGAAGGTGGCGACATCTGATGGCCTCCACCATTGAATGGAGAAACCGCGACGAGGGATGGCGCAGCGGGAAGACTCGAGTACATTTCTTAGAAGACAGTGACTCCAAGATGGATGTCAAAGAATAAATAGATAAAGGAGTAACGGCAACAAGGTTCACTGTAATCGCCTACCTCGAGCGGGTGTTCTCCAAAAAAACTGATGCCATCCAATCCATGGTCGAAAGGCTTCAAGTGTAGGTCCCCCCGATCCGTAGAAGCAATACTGACACTTACGCTGATACCCCCTTCGCGGATGAAATCGTGCTAATAGAGATTCCAAGAAAGTTCTTTTTCCCCAATATGAGAATATACAACGGTTCTAGTAATCCCGATAATCATGTTGCTCAATACAAGCAACGAATGTTCATTGTAACAATCCAAAAAGAGCTGAGAGAAGCGACCATGTGCAAAGTTTTCGGCTTGACCCTAACGGGGCCTGCCCTGCAATGGTACATCAACCTACCCAACGGGTCTGTACGCTCTTTTGAGACCCACACCGATAAATTTGTGGAGCAGTTCGCGAGTAGCTGGAGTCTGGAGAAAAGCTCGGACAATCTCTATGAGATCCTTCAGCGTCGAGCCGAGTCACTATGCAACTACATACCGCGCTTCAACCAAGAAAAAGTGGCCATCCCAGGATGCAACGCCTCAACCGAAATCTCGGTCTTCAAAAGAGGCCTGCTCCCTGAAGGGTACCTCTACAAAGAGCAGACCAAATACCACTGTAAGACTATTGAAGATGCATTGTCCCGATCCTGGGCACATATGAAGTGGGAAGAAGATATCGCGATTCGAGCTAAGGTAAAGTAGAGAGAACAAAAGATGGGCACACAAGTTAAAAACGACCAAGACAAGGGATCCTATCAAAAGTCAGGAAAAGAGGCAGGGACTAGGAACCGAGGAAGGTATCAGAACCGGCCCCTAGAGAAAGCCGAATGGATGACAGTACCCACGTGGCCCGATATCTTCCACCTCTCCATCTCAAAACCAGAGCTAACCAATGTTATCAGGCACATGGGCCAGCAAGTCAAGTGGCCTCGGAAGATGGAAGCGCATGACTCCTTCCGATATCCAAACCGGTGGTGCGACTTTCACAATGACCATGGTCACAAGACGAAAGATTTAATCACACTGAAAATGGAGGTTAACAAATCACTATAGAAAGGACATCTCCGGGAATTCCATTCCGACAAGGTTAAGAGCCTCCTCAACAAGGAAGCAAGCAATCAGCCCACTGGAGCTGCCCCTGCCTCATCACCTCGACAAAATAGAGTAATCAACAAAATCTATGGTGGCGTGGAAATAAGCGGTATAAGCCACACAGTCGAAAAGAAGACATCAGAAACTCCAAGAATGGTCAAGAAAATCCCAAGACGAAGCGCCTGCTCCTACGTACAAATGAGATCGGTTTCACAACCAAGGAACATGAGATGGTCCTAGCTCCCCACCATGACGCCCTAGTTATATCGTTCATTGTAGCAAACTGTCTGGTAAAACGAATACTAGTAGACAACGGGAGCTCCAGCAATATCATCTTCCAAGCTGCTTATCAAGATCTAGGGCTGGAAGAAAACGCACTAACGCAAAAGGTCACCCCACTCATAGGATTCAGCGGGGAAATCAAGCAAACTACTGGAGAAGTCGTTCTTCCAGTATAAGCCAAAGGAATAAACATGTCAACCAAATTCTTGGTCTTTGAAGGTCATTCATCTTACAATATGATAGTCAGGCGACCTTGGATCCATGACATGGAGCCGTTCCCTCAACGCTCCATCAGATGATCAAGTTTCCTACCCCCTAAGGCATAGAAGAAATCAGAGCAGACCAGCATAACTCCCAGTCCTACTACCAGACCACCATGAAGGAAAAAAAAGTCTTATAGCAGTTACAGAATAGGCCTTCGACCCCGCACACTGAAGAGCCAAAGGTCGAGGAAATGGACGAGGTGCCATTAACCTAGGGAGACTTGACTTGGAACCTAAGGATATGATTCAAACTCACCGCATGGTTGAGACAGAGGCTAATAGACATCCATAGGTCCAATTCCGACTGTATCGCCTGGTCCCATGTGGACATGCCAAGAATCGATCCAGAGATCAGCGTGCATAAACTACAAGTCTACCCCCTGCACCAGCCTATCAGGTAAAAAAAGAAGAAAATTCGCCGCCGAAAGGGATGCGATCATTGACAAATAATCCAAACATCTATTGGACGTCGGGTTCATCAGAGAGGTGCAATATCCTAAATGGCTAGCCAATATAGTGGTGCTCAAGAAAAAGAACGGTAATTGGCGAGTCTGCATACATTTCATAGATCTCAACGAATCATATCCAAAGGACCCGTTCCCCTTGCCTCATATCAATAAGCTTGTCGACGCCACGACAGGACACCAGCTGATGAGCTTCACGGATGCGTTCTCCGACTATAAAAAGATACTTATGCATCTAGGGGATCAAGAGAAAACTTCCTTCATGACATCTAGGGGCATATATATTTCTACAAGATCATGCCTTTCAGTTTAAAAAAAGGCTGGGTCTACCTATCAAAGGCTGGTCAATATGATGTTCGCGGACCAGATCGGACAAACTATGGAAGTATATATTGATGACATTCTAGTTAAATCTTTGGAAGCCGGAGACCACATACCACATTTGCAGCAGGCTTTCTCCACCCTTCGAAAGTACATTATGAATCTTAACCCCGCGAAGTGTGCTTTTGGTGTTAGCTCTGGGAAGTTCCTCTGATACATCGTGACCCACCGGGGCATCGAAGCCAATCTAGAGAAGATAAGAGCTATCCATGTGATTCCTTCTCCTAGGAAAGTAAAAAAGTCCATAGGCTAACCGGCAGAATGGCAGCTGTAAGTAGATTCATCTCTAGGCTTTCCGACAAATCCCGTGCCTTCTTCAAAGCTCTCAAGAAACCGAACGACTTCCAATGGACAGAGGGATGCGAATCTGCCTTTTCTGAGCACAAAGCCTACCTCACTACGCCTCTTCTCTTATTGAAACCACTGGACGTAAAAATTATACTATTGTACTTTGCGGTGTCGGAGCACGCAGTATGCACCGTCCTGGTACGAGGGGAAGGGAACAAACAGATCCCAGTCTTTTACGTTAGTGAATCTCTCCTCGACGCTGAATCCCGCTACAGCCATCTCGAGAAATTGGCTCTTGCCAGCCTAGAAGTTATGCCCTTACTTCCAGGCTCACTAAATCGTGGTTGTCACGTCGTTCCCGATAAAACCCGTGCTCCATAAGCCTGAGGGATTAGGACGCCTAGCCAAATGGGCAGTGGAGTTAGTAGAATACGATGTAGTATTCCGACCTGCTACTGCCATCAAATCACAGGTCTTAGCAGATTTTGTCGCTGAATTCTCCCTGACTATGCACCCGGCTATGGAACATGAAATCTAGGAACAAAAAAGGGGAAGCAAAATAATGGACCCTACACGTTGACGGGTCCAGCAATATCCGAGCAGCTGGAGTAGGGATAGTCCTTAGGTCCCTTACGGGGGTCATAGCCACAAGGGCCGTAAGATGTAACTTCAAGGCAACTAACAACGAAAGTGAGTACGAAGCCCTAATCGCAAAGCCACCACACAAGAAATTCTTACTCACTGTTCTATGGCATCGAGGCTATAATACCAACAGAGCTGCACATGAAAACGACCGTGTCAGAATCCCTCTCTCCAGAAGAGAACGACTAGCTAATGGCCCTGAATCTCGACCTGCTCGACGAAAAGAGAGAGAGGCGCCAAGAATGAAAAAACTGGTCGTACCAGCAAGATATCGCCAAGAGTTACAACAGAAAATTCAGAACCAGGACGTTCCAGTAGGTTGTTCTTTATCGTCTCCAGCATCAGGAGCACATGCAAGGAGCAGTTGCTATGTTTCCTTTGCCTTTCCCTTCTCAGACGTCGTAAACCTCCTGCATTGCAATGCTCGTTCTTGGGATTCGTCTCAGCTTTTCCAGGGAGCATCCCTTGCTGTCTCTTGATAATTTTAGCTGGAGTAGATGTTGCATCAAATAAGTTTTTAATCTCATATTGAAGGTTGCTCGTGGCAGCTGGAGCAGTTTTCTGGTTGCTGCCTTGCGATTTATGCTGGTTCTGAATATGGAACTGGTTTTGCGTCTGCCTGAAAACAAAAGTTTTACCCTGAAATCATTGCGGGAAAACTTTCTGAAATCCAGTTCCTCGCGCCTGGTTATTTTGCACGTGATCCCAAGGGTTTTCCATATTGTTGCTCTGTTAAGAGAAGAGTTTTGGGTTGCTCATGATGTTAGGGTTCTGTTAGTAGTTCCGGCTCAGCATATATCCCTGCACATTTACGTAGCTGGCCTCTTTCTGATATTCTCCCTTATCGGTTTCTGCTGCAACCTCTTGAGCGACTTTCTCAGTCTTAGCTTCCTCCATGATATAGACTTGCCCAGGTTATTTTTCAGAAATAAACCAACCTTGGCAGTCAAGTCATCTCTCCACTTAGTGTCGACACTGTTGACTTTCTAGGAGCAATCATTCTCTTGATTCTTATTGGCTGAGCTTGCAGCAACGTTCTCAATCAGTTCAAATGCTCCATCGGTTGTCTGATTCATAAAGCCTCCCTTGCTCGCGGAGTTCATAGCATTGCAAAATTCCAAGTCAACCCCCATTGTAGAAAAAGCCAAAATGTGATCATCATCAAACCCATGGTGAGGGCACTCCCTGCGGTAATCATTGAATCTTTCCCACACATCACAAAAGGGTTCATCTGAATGCTTCTTGAAGGAGGAGATCTTGTTCCTCAATGTAGTAGTTTTCACCTTCTTGTAGAAGTGACTTAGGAAGGCTACCCACACCTATTCCCCTGTGGTGAGAGAACCAGTCAGCAATGAACTCAACCACCTGGCTGCTTTTCCCTCAAGATAGAATGGGAAAAGCATGCATTTTATGAAATCGAGTGTTACTCCATTCGAGCGATTCTTGCTGCAGATTTCTTTAAAGCTCTAAATGTGCTCCACTGAATTTCTGCAGCCAGTCCATGAAACATCTTCCTCTACACCAATGCGATCATATCAGGCTTGATGTCAAAGTCTTTCCTTGCACAGGGTGGAGGAGCAATGGCAGAGCGTGTCTGAGGGATGTTATGCAGAAGGTTTATTTCCCCAATCTGAGCAGCTTGCTCCTGTTCCTGTTGCTGTTGAGAAGTTTGCTGAGAAGCATGCTTCTGTTCTTGAATGGCCTGTTCATCTGGAGCATCTGTTGTTGAATCCTTTTCATCTCAGCAGCGAGTTCGTTTTGGTAGCCGTGATCGCACATGGTGTTATTTGGGCTTGGTTGTTGTCAGTTTGTTCTTTCTAACCTTGCTAGCTCCTGATTGATAAGCGTGACTAACTCTCACGATATGTTTCTCCAAGTATAAATACTGGTCATAAACCTAGAACAATAGCAGCAGCAAAAAGGAAAACAAGTTAGAGGTCTTAGACAAGATATATAACTGAAAACCAGAGGTAAAAAGCTAGTCCCCGTCACAACGGTACCAAAACTTGATACAACAAAATTGAGTCTTTGTCTACTGTCAAGTTAAAATTGGTAGTTGTATTATTTATGATTTAATTCCAGAGGACAAGTTCATACTTTCTCTTTATGGGTTCAATATCAAGCTATAAAAATCGAAGCTTTCAAAATAAAAGAAAACGTGACAAGAAAGTAACAAGTTTGGTTTAGGGTTTTCCGATTTTGAAGTATCTAGCCTAGTGTGAATGAATCGAGTGTTAAACATTTGTGAGCCAAACAATTATTCAATTTCAATGAATCCCTAGCCTAGAACTCGGAAAAGTAAAATAGATCAACCCACTCTCTTGGTGCTTCACCTTTTATCGATTGATCTTAGCACCTAAATTGTTGTTTGGACTGGGATTTGATGATAAATATTAGTGGTCAGATCCAATTAGTTCACAGAATAACCTAATATCTACTTTCTCTGATTAACGATGTAATGCTCATTCAAGTTATCTCAAGCAGTCTACATCACTTTAATGCATAAGTTAATTTTAGTTTCATACACTAAGTGATCAGTTTAGTGCAAGCCTTAAATGTGAACATGAATGAAGACAGTCGAATTATAAACTATTTATGTTTATCTCACGGATCAACACCTTAATATTCTAGACTAAGCTAATCGATTAGTCAGCTATTACACAAGAAAAGACAGCAATCATATATGAAGAAAACATGAAATGCGACTTCAATAAAAAAGGGAGAGAGAGAGAGAGGGAGAGAGAGGGAGAGGGGGAGAGAGAGGGTGTGAGAGAGAGAGAGGGAGAGAGAGAGGAGAGAGAGAGAGAGAGAGAGAGAGAGAGAGAGAGAGAGAGAGAGAGAGAGAGAGAGAGAGAGAGAGAGAAGAGAGAGAGAGAGGAGAGAGAGAGAGAGAGAGAGAGAGAGAGAGAGAGAGAGAGAGAGAGAGAGAGAGAGAGAGAGAGAGAGGGAGAGAGGGAGAGGGAGAGAGGGAGATAGGGAGAGAGGGAGAGAGGGAGAGAGGAGAGAGAGAGAGAGAGAGAGAGAGAGAGAGAGAGAGAGAGAGAGAGAGAGAGAGAGAGAGAGAGAGAGAGAGAGAGAGAGAGAGATAGAGAGAGGGAGAGAGAGGGAGAGAGAAAGAGAGAAAGAGAGAGAGAGAGAGAGGGAGTGAGAGAGAGAGGGAGAGAGGGAGGGAGAGAGGGAGGGAGAGAGGAGGGAGAGAGGGAGGGGGAGAGAGAGATTCCTTAAATTCTTGGAATTTCCTTGAAATCTTAGTCGCTAGAGTGGCTGCTCCAATTGAGATCGGCTGGTCCACATTAAAGCGGGTGATTTGTCTTAGAGCGGCTGCTCCGACAAGAATTCTCCAAGTTTCACTATTTACTGCATACTTTTCTCTGAGAACCTCTCAACTTACTCTAGACCTGGAATGACTCTAAAAGGACTTGAAAGACTTGATAGAGGCCTGAAAACAATTTAGAAAAAATATATACAGTTTGTCAAAAACACGTCATATCAACACATTTTATTCCTTGTCATAATACTGGTGATGTTTGTATGGTAGCTGATTTATACTTTAGGGAGGTAGTTAGGCTGCATGGAACATGTAGGACTATGTTTTTGGATAGAGATACTAAGTTCTTTAATCACTATTGGATAACTTTGTGGGGAAAACTAGGCACTTCTTTTCAACTACTTGTCAACACCAAACTGATGGTCAAAACAAAACAGTCAATATAACTTTGTCTACTTGTTGCATGACATCAAAACTTGGAAAGATTTCTTGCCTCATGTAAAATTTGCTTGTAATCATTCTATGCATTCGGCTACAAAGATTTCGCCAGAGTGGCTGCTCTAGTTGAGATCGGCTGGCCCACCTTTAGACTTGATTGCTTTGCCTTTGAAAAACACACTAACCTCGGAAACAAGAAAAAATCCGATTATGTTTAGTCTTTGCATAAGCAGGTACAAAGGAACAAAAAAGAGCATCAAAACATTAGCAAGAACAATTAAGGGTGCAAGTAGATTGTGCTTGAACCAGCGGACCGGTGTGGATCCACCTAGGAAGGGAATATTTCCTAAATAAAGAAAGTCCGGACTCAGGCCAAAACATGTCCACTCAAAGTATTGGAAATGATTAATATCCTACAAATTTGATCTCCAAGGTAAGTATATTATACTATGGATTTTACTAGTTTTCACCCATAGTATATATTCTTTTTAGATATTATTCTATGTGTGTTAAAGTATGTTTTAGAGTCTTTTCAAGTCTAGGTATATTTTAAATAAATGTGGAGATTATGGAGCCTTCTGGAGCTTAATTATGAGGAAACGTGTAGCTGTTGAAGAATCAAAAGTCAGTGTCGAGATTTAGCAAGTGTGTCGATCGACAACACTTTGTTGGTGTCGGTCGATATTGATGTGAGTAAATGAGCTGACTTGTTTGTGGGCATCTTGAAGCCCAATGTCCCACATAATTACAAGACTACCCATGGACGACTGACGTGCGTGTTTTTATTGTTCTAGCAGGGTATAAATATTTTAAACAAATCACTATCAAATTAACCCTAGTTCTTAACACACAAATAGTATTCTTGCCAAAAGAGATCAAGTGTAGTACTTAGGAATCAAATCCACAGAGAGCATAATGGCACACAATAGATTTCTTATTTATTAAGATTAAGCTAGGTGAATATATATATATATATGTTAATGGCAAACAAGTTAAGGAAATATTTATTATCAAGAAGTATAGATGCAATATGGAAGTATGCTAATAATGCAAATATGGAAATAGTGCAAATATGGAAATATTCTAATAAACTAACTTGATGCAAATGTAAATATACTAGATCTAGGGTTTCAAGCCTAATGGATTACAGTGGAAAGGAAGCACATATATGTAAATATACTAGAAATCAAATATTAACTATTATGACCTTTTTAACCCCAACTCTCGTATGCGAGCAAAAGGAAAGACCTTCGATCGACGGCTGTGTCCTGATGTCGATCGACGGTGAAATCAAAAGGAAGTGTGAACGATATTTGATAAGTCCACCAGACTTATTAGACCAGCTCTCGCCTGCGCCTAACAGCCTAGCTGAATAGAGTCTATTCTGGCACATAACCTACTGTGGCACAAAACATAGTCCTAACAGCCTAGCTGAATGGAGTCTATTCTGGCACAGAAGCTACTCTGGCACAAAACATATTCCTAACAGCCTAGCTGAATGTAAGTTGTGTCAACCCTCGCCTAAGGCTGTACTTGCAACCCTTTTTGCTCTCAATCCATAAGCATAAATATAAAAACCCTAAAACCTAGGTCAAAACTCATCCAGGGCATTCTTGTCTTTTGACTTCTAAACTTGGGCTTTTCAATCGTCTGTCTGCGAGTTGGGCATCGATCGTTGGTAAGTGTGCAACAACAATCGACCTTGATCTTTTATCATCGGTTGACTCCAAGGCTGTGTCGTCGATCGACGACAGTCTTGTACTTCGACTCCTCAAATAGTCACCTACGGATTCTTCTCCTCTAAATGCTTCAAAAGCTCCACGTATCTCCATTTATCTCCAAAACATCATTGGACCTGTGAATACTGTAAAACGTATCCTAGAAACACATAATAGACCCTAAATAGAGCCAATAACATGGCCAAAAACTGGTAATAAATAGGCTATATCAACGACCAAATACCTATTTATTTATATGCTTTTCCATCTTAGGCAGAGATAGTTGGAAGAAGCTTTTATATTATTCTAGTGTTTTTAGTAGTTTTGGAGAGAAGATCTAGACTCCTTCAGAGATTTATGTTGAACCTCCATTGTTTCTTAACCTTATTTTATTTATGCTTTCTATTCAGATATTCATTATGATTTGCTTGATCATGTCTGATTAGTTCTCCTTGTTAGGTTTAGAGTTTTATTAGGCTTTATATGTATTGCTAAACATAGAACTGCTAGGGTGAATCCATAAGGATCCTTCATCAGAATTGATCTCATTGATTGTGTTATTGAGTAGCTAACTAGAACCATGAACTTAGGATATAGATAAATATGACGGTATGATCTATACCTGATAATAATTCTGTTGACCTAGGTTATTAGATTCATGCAAAATTTGGTATAGATTTACTTATTGAACATATTGATTAGGATGATAATGATTGCCTAAGGTAGAATCGATCGACACTCTTACAATAGTCTCGATCGACACTCGTTCTTTGCTGGCAGATCGACGACTGGACCAAAGACTTAGCCATCTGATTAGACTCGCAGCAATAGCTGGATATCCTGCTTTAGTATTCAAGTTCCAGGACGGTTTACCACACACCTTTAGCATTGATTAAGGAAAAAGGAAAGGCTGAACAGAAACACCACGTGAAAGCATTAATAGATGATGATTTCTAGCAAGTGGTGGAGGAGGAGAAACTCCAAGAATGAGACTTTCAAGTCAAAGTTATATGTACTTAGGCGGTTCGTACTGCTGTCGTCGACACCCAATACAGACTATTGTTCAACATTCGAGACAGAACGATGATCAGCATCAGAGGCCGAGAAACGATCAACACCCCATGCTGAGTCTGTAGGATCTTGTGAAACGGCAAGCATCGATCTTCACCCACACATGTTCGTCGATCGACACTCACCAGTTACCTACCGAGTGCGATTTCCAAGTATTGATGTAGAATGTCTGAATGCTTTAAGACACTCATCTAACACATCATCAAAACTTACAGGGGACACTGACCAGCAATATGAAGATACACCAGAGCCTATGATCATTGGCCAGGCTACAAAGGAACAAATATGAAAGAGGACAAAGAATAAGATTCCTAAGCATCTAAGAAGAGAAGCTAATGAGAAAGAGCTCGATAGTTTCACCAAGAGGATGATGAGGATCAATGTGAACATGCCATTCAGTGAAGATTATTGGGCCCATCGGTTATGGATGTTTTTTAGAGAGAGCAAAGAGACAGACGAGGACATTGGGCATATGTTTTATCGGATCAGAGAGAAGCTGAAGCAAAGGGAGGGAGAGGGACACAGAGAGGGGGAGAGAGAGAGGGATTGAGAGGGATGGAGAGAGAGAGAGAGAGAGAGAGAAAGAGAGAGAGAGAGAGAGAGAGAGAGAGAGGAGAGAGAGAGAGAGAGAGAGAGAGAGATGAAAACATTAGGCCAAATCCCAAAATATCTTGAAAGTTTCCTTAAAAATCTCAGTTGCCAGAGCACCTGCTCTGAGAGGGAGAGAGAGAGGGAGGGGGAGAGAGAGAGATTCCTTAAAATCTTGGAAGTATCCTTAAAATCTTGGTCGCCAGAGTGGCTGCTCCAATTGAGATCGGCTGGTCCACATTAAAGCGGGTGATTTGTCTTAGAGCGACTGCTCCGACAAGAATTCTCCAAGTTTCACTATTTTCTGCATACTTCTCTCTGAGAACCTCTCAACTTACTCTGGACCTGGAATGACTCTAAAAGGACTAGAAAGACTCGATAGAGGCATGAAAACAATTTAGAGAAAATATATACAGTTTGTCAAAAACACGTCATATAAACACATTTTATTCCCTGTCATAAGACTGATGATGTTTGTATGGTAGCTGATTTATACTTTAGGGAGGTTGTTAGGCTGCATGGAATATTGAGGACTATGTTTTTGGATAGAGATACTAAGTTCTTTAGTCACTATTGGATAACTTTTTGGGGAAAACTAGGCACTTCTTTTCTACTACTTGTCAACCCCAAACTGTTGGTCAAAACAAAACAGTCAATATAACTTTGTCTACTTGTTGTATGACATCAAAACTTGGAAAGATTTCTTGCCTCATGTAAAATTTGCTTGTAATCATTCTATGCATTCGGCTACAAATATTTCGCCAGAGTGGCTGCTCCAGTTGAGTTCGGCTGGCCCACCTTTAGAATTGATTGTTTTGCCTTTGAAAAACACACTAACCTCGGAAACAAGAAAAAATCCGATTATGTTTAGTCTTTGCATAAGCAGGTACAAAGGAACAAAAAAGAGCTCATCAAAACAACTGCAAGAACAATTAAGGGTGCAAGGAGATTGTGCTTGAACCAACGGATTCGGTGTGGATCCACCTAGGAAGAAATATTTTCTAATTAAAGAAAGTCCGGACTCAGGCCAAAACAAGTCCACTCAAAGTATTGGAAATGATTAATTTCCTACAAATTTGATCTCCAAGGTAAGTATATTATACTATGGATTTTACTAGTTTTCACCCATAGTATATGTGCTTTTTACATATTATTCTATGTGTGTTAAAGTATGTTTTAGAGTCTCTTCTTGTCTAGGTATATTTTAAAGCAATGTGGAGATTATGGAGCTTTCTGGAGCTTAATTATGAGGAAACTTGTAGCTGTTGAAGAATCAAAGTCAGTGTCGAGATTTAGGAAGTGTGTCGATCGACAACACTTTGTTGGTGTCGATCGATATTGACGTGAGTAAATGAGCTGACTTGTTTGTGGCCGTCTTGAAGCCCAATGTCCCACATAACTACAAGACTACCCATGGACGACTGACTTGCGTGTTTTTATTGTTCTAGCAGGGTATAACTATCCTAAACAAATCACTATCAAATTAACCCTAGTTCTTGACACAAAAAATAGTACTCTTGCCAAAAGAGATCAAGTGTAGTACTTAGGAATCGAATCCACAGAGAGCACAATGGCACACAATAGATTTCTTATTTATAAAGATTAAGCTAGGTGAATGTATATATATATATATATATATATATATATGTTAATGGCAAAAAATTTCAGGAAATATTTCTTATCAAGAAGTATAGATACAATATGAAAGCATGCTAATAATGCAAATATGGAAATAATGCAAATATGAAAATATTCTAATAAACTTACTTGATGCAAATGTAAACATCTAAACTTACTCCGGACAAGAATTCTCCAAGTTTCACTATTTTCTGCATACTTCCCTCTGAGAACCTCTCAACTTACTCCGGACCTGGAATTACTCTAAAAGGACTAGAAAGACTCGATAGTGGCCTGAAAACAATTTAGAAAAAGTATATACAGTTTGTCAAAAACACGTTATATCAACACATTTTATTCCTTTTCACAAGACTGATGATGTTTGTATGGTAGCTGATTTATACTTTAGGGAGGTTGTTAGGCTGCATGGAATATTTAGGACTATGTTTTTGGTTCGAGATACTAAGTTCTTTAATCACTATTGGATAACTTTGTGGGGGAAAACTAGGCACTTCTTTTCAACTACTTGTCAACCCCAAACTGATGGTCAAAACAAAACAGTCAATATAACTTTGTCTACTTGTTGCATGACATCAAAACTTGGAAAGATTTCTTTCCTCATGTAAAATATGCTTGTAATCATTCTATGCCTTCGGCTACAAAGATTTCGCCAGAGTGGCTGCTCCAGTTGATATCGGCTGGTCCCCTTTTAGACTTGATTGCTTTGCCTTTGAAAGAACATACTAACCTCGAAAACAAGAAAAAAAAATTAAAAATGTTTAGTCTTTGCGTAAGCAGGTACAAAGGAACAAAAAAGAGCTCATCAAAATATTTGGAAGAACAATTAAGGGCGCAAGGAGATTGTGCTTGAACCAACGGATTCGGTGTGGATCCACCTAGGAGGAAATATTTCCTAATTAAAGAAATTCCAAACTGAGGCCAAAACAAGTCCAGTCAAAGTGTTGGAAATGATTAATTGCCTACAAATTTGATCTCCAAGGTAGGTATATTTGTGGTTTTTAGATACTATGGATTTTACAAGTTTTAACCCATAGTATATGTGGTTTTTAGATACTATTATATGTGTGTTAAACTTTGTTTTAGAGTCTTTTCATGTCTAGGTATATTTTGAAGCAATGTGGAGATTATGGAGCTTTCTGGAGCTTAATTATGAGGAAACTCGTAGCTGTTGAAGAATCAAAAGTCAGTGTCGAGATTTAGAAAGTGTGTCGATCAACAACACTTTGTTGGTATCGATCGATATTGACGTGAGTAAATAAGCTGACTTGTTCGGGACCGACTTGAAGCCCAATGTCCCACATAATTACAAAACTCCCTTGGACAACTAACGTGCGTGTTTTTATTGTTCTAGCAGGGTATAAATATCTTAAAAATCACTATCAAATTAACCCTAGTTCTTAACACACAAATAATACTCTTGCCAAAAGAGATCAAGTGTAGTACTTAGGAATCGAATCCACAAAGAGCACAATGGCACACATAGATTAAGGAAATATTCCTTATCAAGAAGTGGAGATGCAATATGGAAGTATGCTAATAATGAAAATATAGAAATAATGCAAATATGGAAATATTCTAATAAACTAACTTTATGCAAATGTAAATATGCTAGATCTAGGGTTTCAAGCCTAATGAATTATAGTGGATAAGAAGCACAGATATGTAAATATAATAGAACTCAAATATTAACTATTCTAACCCTTTTAACTCCAACTCTTGTATGCGAGCAAAATGAAAGACCATCGATCGACGGCTATGGCCTGATGTCGATCGACGGTGAAATCAGAAGAAAATGTGAACGAGATTTGTTAGCTACTCTAGAATGCAAGCATTAAGCAAAACTCAATTGATGGATATTAACTTAACTAGCAATCCTATTTTTGGCTTATCCATGATTGCTATCATTCAAATCTAAATCTAGTTGATGACTACTCAGACATAATCAAAAAAAGAACAATAGTTGTAAGGAGTGATGAATATTTTCCCTTAAAAGCCTAAAACTATAAAGTTACGTAAGTTGTGTCAAGCCTTGCCTAAGCTTGTAATTGCACACCCCTTTTGCTTTCAATACATAAGTATAAATATAAAAACCCTAAAACTTAGGGCCCAAACTCGTCCAGGGCATTCTTGTCTTTTGCTTTCTAAACTTAGGCTTTTCAATCGGCTGTCTGCGAGTTGCGCGTCAATCGATGGCAAGTGTGCAACATCGATCGACCTTGGTATTTTATCATCGGTCGACTCCAAGGCTGTGTCGTCGATCGATGATAGTCTTGTACTTTGACTCCTCAAATAGTCAGCTATGGATTCTTCTCCTCTAAATGCTCCAAAACCTCCATATTTCTCCATTTATCTCCAAAACGTCCATGGACCTGTAAATACTCTAAAACATATCCTAGAAACACATAATAGACCCTAAATAAAGCCTATAACATGGCCTAAAACTTGTAATAAATAGGCAATATCAACTCCCCAAGACTTTAACTTTTTGCTTGTTCTCAAGCAAACTAAGCCTGTGAAAGAGGTTTTGAAAAGCGGAGACTCACAAAATTTCTATGTATAACTGTCACCTTACTTTGTTGCAACTACATCATATCAAGTCAATCACAGAGAAACTTTATATACCTTATCCTACTATAGCAACCAAATCCAGTCTACCAACAACTTAGCAAATACTAGTCTTCTGACTCACCCCTCTACTGATTTCATTCTTTGCAAAAAATAAAGTGCATGCTTTACCTTAGGAGTATCGAACAAAGGACACATGAACTCTACCTCTGTAAGTATCTGAACAACTAGGCACAAAGTCTTCTCTCGTTCCTTTCTTACCCTTTTTCTCTCTTAATCTTTCTTTTCTTTTCGTCTTTTCTTTTATTTTTCCTTTGCTTTTTGGGTAAAGTTGTAGGCGAATAGTGGGATCATCAGTAATCTACCTACCCCTCGCTTCCAACAATGTGTGACTGTTCCTCCGAATTAGAATAATGGGATAATAGGTAATTTACCTACCCCTCTGCATCTCGGGAAGTCATCTCAATCTTTTAAGATTTTAGGTAGATGTTGAAGGGAAAGAGAGAAGGGAACCAAAGGTGCAATGACTTGTACCTACAGACTTGCAGAAGGAATTCGATCCAGTGTATACCATGCCTCAAAGCAAGCAAATAATATCAGGATTAGTGTTGGAAATCAGCTTCGGTTCCTTCAAAACTTTCTAAGCAAGTTTGATATAGTGCCAGGATGATCCACTTTGGTATCTCTAGTAATCTCTGCAACAACCTTCTAAAAATGGTGCTAAAGTGTAGTTAGTCAATAATAAATCTTGATCATAGTCCCATTCTTGACTCAATAAAACGTTTTGAAAAACTTATATATATATATAGCAAATAAAACTCAAAACAAATCAAATAGTATTAGTGAACCTCCCCCAGACTTAAATTACATTGTCCCCAGTGTAATCCGCCCCGGATTGGTTAGGAAAATTTAATCATAAGTAAATAGATTAAGTAGAAATACTTGAGACCAGACTCTATAAAAGAGTATTGATCGATAGTAGGCGTGTATGGTTGATCGATGGTTGCGATCCATTGTCGACTGATGGTGCCTCTATGGTGTCGATCGATGGTGGACTCGAAAAGTCTATAAAAGTAAAACTAAAAATAAGTAGTAGTATAAGTAAAAACGAAATAAAAACTTACTAAACAGTGGGTTGCCTCCCACTCAGCGCTTGGTTATAGACTTTAGCTCGACGTTTTGAACTCTCTGACTAGTAGGAAGTTGGATTAACACTTGAAAATAAGTGTCCACATCTTCTTTGCTCTTCTGAAACCATGTACTAACGAAGCTCCTTATTGCCTCATTTCCTCTAGCTTTCTCATTCCTTGTAACCGCTCTGGAAAATCCATTGAATGCATTCATTCTAGTAGTTTCCCAATACTGCGCTGTAGCATTCTAAATCTGGCAGCTGTAGTCTCTGATAAATCCTCCAATTGTTGAGAAATATCTTCTTTCATCAGACTCTGAGAAAATACAATCTCATCGAACCTATCTTCCGATTCTCTCTCTACTTCTGTCTTCTGTTCGTTGTCCTCAGTGTCAATCGATGGCCTGATGTTGCCGTCGATCGATGCTAGCTTGTCTTCCCCATTCGCATGTTGTCTCTGAACAATATCAAAATCTTGCTTCATCTCATTCATGCGTGCAGTCAAATCGGTTAGGCAGGTGTTTATAGGATAGTAGACATCATCCAACCTCTTGTAAAAATCATCGAGTGACATATCTTAAGTTCTGTAGATCACATTCACAATATCATCAATCTCTTCTCTGTTGTATGTTTGTTGATCCTTCATAGACATAGCGATCCTTGCTGCATTGGTAAACATATGTAGCTCTGCTCAAACAAATTATCTCTCTCTAGAACTGCTCTGATGTCTCCAGCTTGCACATTTACTACCCTTCTGTCTGTAGCTCGTGCATTACCATTTTCATCTCTGTAGATGCATACTCATTTTTCTTTTTCCAGCGGAAAAGTCCGTTGCCTTCAGTATCAAAAGCTCTCGTACCTTTCTCAAAACGCCAATCGATCTATCTCTTGATGTTGGTGTCGATCGATGGTGTCTTAAAAGTGTATGGATCAGTACTGATTAGCTCGTTCCTCTGCTCCTCAATATCGATCGATGCTGAACGGTGTGCGTCGATCTATGGCTGCTGCTGCTGTTCAAATAAAGTACTTGATCCATTAGCCATAATAAGGGCATTTGCTACATCCTCCTTGGATAAATGTAGGATTCTCCCACAAAGATCACGTGCACGTCCCTCTGGGTCTCTGGAAATTTTGAACTCATCTGGTCTAAGATTACCAATATCTGTCTCTTCTGCTCATGTTCGTGCTCTAGTTCGCGTCTAATGTCATTCGATGGCCAGGAGTAGCTTGTGATTGATGCTTGATAATCCACTCTCGCGTTCATCACCAAGCAAACGTCTTCTGATGCTAGGCCGCGATATTCAATATGCTCCTCCTCTTTGTAATCTTCATTGTATCCTTCGCATACTCGAGGGGTGTCGATCAATGGTGTATGGTGACCGTCAATTAATGCTCGATAACCAGACTGTTGTGTGAAAAGGTTTCCAGCTCCATTAGCCATGGCAAGAATGTCTACAATATCTTCTCTCGTGACATTTAGTAGTCTGACATCCATAGCTCTTGCGTGACCTTCAGGATCTCTCATGATACCGAACTCGCTGGTTGTAGATAACCATATTCCTTTTCGCGTTCTGCAGTTGAATCTACTTCGGATGCTGATTCTTGGTCAGTATTGATCGATGGCATAGGCGTGCCGTCGATCGATGGGAAATATGAGAAACACCAGCCTCTTCCATAGCAATACCACGGTACTCGGTCATCTATTCTTCTCTGTAGTCTTCATCATACTCGGGGTGGGCTGTGGTGTAATCACCATCTGTGTGGTAGTCGTTGAACTGTTCTGGAGTGTGAGTGTCGATCGATAACAAAGGCTGGGCGTCGACCGATTGATGAACTGCAAGCGTGTCAATCGATAGTCTGGGCTTGGTGTCGATCGATGCTCCATCTTCCGACTCTTCATTGAAGTCATAATCGTAGAAGCATGTGGCCACAAGTTCTGCATCATCACACAGTTCAATCAAAGTAGCCTTGTTCTTATTCTTGACAGGTTCATAGAAAATATTTTGATCAATTAGAGATAGATACGACATGTTTAATTTCATATCGAAGATAGCTCCCACGATTTTCATGAATGCTCTCCCAAGTACTAGTGAAGAGTTCCAATCTATCATGATGTCCATCACGTGGAAGTTTACTGGAACTAGGGTGTTGTTAAACTGCACTGGAACATCTTTTACCATCCCTCTTGAGTTCGCTTTAGAGCAGTCTACACATGTGAATGAATCACTGGAGGGTTACACTTTCAGGTTCAGCTCCTCTGCCATAATTATTAGCATAATGCTAATTGATGATCCAGTATCACAGAGGGCATTGGGGTATTTGTTGCCCTTGATAAAGCATGGAATCACAAACTTATCAGGATCACTTTTCTTCTTCAGACAGGTCATATGTTTCATCTTTTCTCTAAGATGATTGAACATGACCTCTATATCATCGTATGTCGCTCTTGTTTCCTTAAAAACATCAACAATCTGTGATTATAATAAGCTTCATCAAAAGAAATATCTAAAAGAATTTTTAAAACTCTTTTGGTAAAGTTATCCATCTCTTTTTCATTTGCTTCTCTATGTATATTTTTGGGGATCTTTTGCTTCCTCTTGGAGTGTCCCTCATCTTCTCTATCAAGATCCATACTTTCAGATGTGTTAGTGTACTGTTTTGAAACCGTTCTGGTTGGACGCACAATCAAAGTCGCAGCGATGCTTGGTAATCGAACCGACTTCCTCAGCTGTCGATCGATGCTTAGGTCGCATTGTCGATCGATTTTTCTATCTCTCTATCGGTCCACTGTCTCATGTTGATTCACACGAAGCTACTGATGCCGTAGGATTTGCTGTCGATCGATGCTCATTTCTTGGCGTCCATCGACACCAATGCGAACTGCCAAATGACATCGAACTTTCCACACAAAAATCTCTTCTTGGAGCCTTTCTCTCTTAACTTCCTGCCAGAAATCATCATAAATCAATGCATTAACGTGGTGCTTCTGTCCAGCCTCAATTTTCTCCTTGATCCGGCTCTCATGTCTCCTAATGGTTTCACTTGTTTGCAGCACTTGATTCTCCAGCTTCTTCACATGGGTGTTGAGATTTTCGAACTTGGTGTTGAGTTTGAAGTACAGCCAATCTATCTTTCCATTGAAATCTATAGTCATCTTCTGATGTCCCTCTATAACTCTGTCAACCATTGCTTCAATTGATTTCTTGAGTCTTTAGAGGAGCATTCTGGTAGTAACAAAGATCCATAAGTTTTGTTGTTGTTGAAAGGCTTGCGGTGTGAACCCTTAAAGATATCCTTTAACCATTCCCATAGGAGTTCTTATTGAAACCTGGATTCCCTTGTCTCTGGAAACCATTCCCTTCAATGTAGTTCACATCCTCTTCTTCAATCTCACCATCTACAGACTCTATTGCTTCTACCTCTAGAAAAGCGACCTTCTTCCTGAAGAATTTCTGAAAATTATCAAATTTTGCCTTGACCTCTTCTGTCTGATCCTTACTCATAGTTGGAGTTGATCTCTTTCTTTCAAATTATGTGTTTTTGGTGCTGATGTTGGATGCCAGATTCTCAATCAACCTTGTAGCTTCTTCAGTATTCTTAGTGCTGAAATTTCCCTCACCGACTGTGTCCAAAGCCATCTGATACTGTAATCGAATACCTCTAAAGAAAGTGCTGAGAAGTTTCACTTCGTTGAACCCATGGTGTGGACAATCTCTTTGGTATGATTTTAATATCATCCAATAGTTTCTATAGGACTCTGAGGGTTCTTGTGAAAAGTAGAAATTTTGCTCCTTAGGTCTTCTGCTCTTGCGTCATCAAAGAAGTTGCACAAGAAATCTTGATGTCATTCCAGGATATCAGGTATCCTGTTGGTAACTGCTTAAGCCAATATGAAGCTTCTCCAGCAAGTGAGTAGTTGAAGAGCTTACAAAGAGATAGTCCTCAGGGACTCCATTGGCTTTGATAGCAGTAACTAGATCCTCAAATCGCTCCAGATGATCCATAGGGTGCTCGTGTCATAACCCATGGTAAGGTGTCTATGCTACAAGTCCGAAGAAGGCGGGCTTGATTTCAAAATCATTCCTCTGAAAAGCTGGAGGGCGAATGGCGGATCTGTTGGCGTAGAACTGGTCTGGACGGTTCTAGTCAGCAAGTGATCTTTGAGCAGCTTGAGCATTAGCTTCAGGTAGAGCTGCTGCTGTGTCTGCTTCTGCTTCTGTATCAGGGATTATAGCCCCCTGATCGTCTATCTTTTGACCTGCTGCATTACGCAGATGACCATCTTGGTCATGCAGGTTCCCATACTCATCCCTAGTCAGTATAATAGTCGCAACCATCTGAACTTGTCTACTTCTGTCGATTGATGCGGGTAAGATGATGTCGATCGTCGCTATGTGATCACTGTCGGTCGATGCTCGAGTTCTGATGTCGGTTGATGCAGTCTGTAAAGAAGTGTCAGTCGATGCGGTGTTGGTGTTGTCGATCGATGCTTGTCGTCTTTCTTTGCGGATCGTACATTCGGGTCTATCGGGGTCATAGAATAGTAGTTCTTGTCCTTTATTACTCCTGGTGTATCTTTGCATGCACCTGAAAAACAAGGAAAAGAAAAAATTAGTAACATGAATGTAGTAAAAACCTAGACCAAATCCTAAAAATTAAATCTAATGGCGATCAATGCTCTCTGGCAACAGTGCCAAATTTGACGTGTGTGTTTTTATTGTTCTAGCAGGGTATAAATATCTTAAACAAATCACTATCAAATTAACCCTAGTGCTTATAACACAAATAGTACTCTTGCCCAAAGAGATCGGGTGTAGTAATTAGGGATCGAATCCACAGAGAGGAATAGCACACAATAGATTTCTTATTTCTAAATATTAAGCTAAGTGAATATATATATATTGGTGGCAAACAATCAGTTAAAAAAATATTCCTTATCAAGAAGTAGAGATGCAATATGGAAGAATCCTAATAATGCAAATATGGAAATAATGCAAATATGGAAATATTCTAATAAACTAACTTGATGCAAATGTAAATATGCTAGATCTGGGGTTTCAAGCCTAATGGATTATAGTGGATATGAAGAACAGATATATAAATATACTAGAACTCAAATATTAACTATTTTCTCCAACTCTCGTATGCGAGAAAAAGGAAAGACCATCGATCAACGGCTATGGCCTGATGTCGCACGATTGTGAAATCAGATGGAAGTGTGAATGAGATTTGATAAGTCCACCAGACTTATTAGACTAGCTCTCGCATGCGCCTAACATCCTAGCTCAATGGAGTCTATTCTGGCATAAAATCTAATCTCGTAGTCGTCCATGTCATACTTTCGAGATCCTACTAAGCTACTCTAGAATGCAAGCATTAAGCACATATCAATTGATGGATATTAACTTAACTAGCAATCCTACTTTTGGGCTAATCCATGATTGCTATCATTCAACCCTAAATTTAGTTGATGACTACTCAAACATAATCAAAGAAAGAACAATAGTCTGAATATAATGCATAGATAAAAAATTGGGGTTCCAATACAAATCTCCTTAAGGAGCTATGAATCTTCTCCCTAAAAACCCAAAACTCTAAAGCTATGTAAGTTGTATCAAGCCTTCCCTAAGTTTGTACATGCACAACCTTTTTCTCAATACATAAGCATAAATATAAAAACCCTAAAACCTAGGTCAAAACTCGTTAAGGGAAATCTTGTCTTTTGTCTTCTAAACTTTGGCTTTTCAATCGGTTGTTTGTGAGTTGGGCGTCGATCGGTGGCAAGTGTGCAACATCGATCGACCTTGGTCTTTTATTATCGGTCGACACCAAGGCTGTGTTGCCGATCGACGACAGTCCTGTACTTCGACTCCTCAAATAGTCAGCTATGGATTCTTCTCCTCTAAATGTTCCAAAACCTCTAAATATCTCCATTTATCTCCAAAACGTCCTTAGACCTGTAAATACTCTAAAACATATCCTAGACACACATAATAGACCCTAAATAGAGCCTATAACATGGCTTAAAAGTGATAATAATTAGGTTATATCAGAGAGCCTTCATGGCTACTGTAGGAGTTGTTTGCGTCATCAAGACAAGCAGATTATATCTGTCACTTATCATTGATGACCTTGTCCAAATGGCCATGGAAAACATGCCCTATATTTGTTATTCTAATTATGGCGCAGAGTACAAAGATATGGAGAATCGTTGCTCGACACCTAATCATGAGCATCGATCGACTGTCCTGCAATTCCAGAATACCGAGAAGCTTATTCGGTTGAAGCCACAATTCCACCTAAGGGAACAGTCAGTGTACTAACATCCGAAGAACGTGAAAGTGAATATGAGGCATCGGTCGACACCCAGCATCCGCCAACGATCAACACCCCAGCATTCTTAGAGTCCAGAAGATTCTACACAGAACAACCAGTTACCCCTCATAGATTCAGAAGATCTGAAAAAAAAAACAGAAAATGTTCTATCATCAGATGAATTTGGAGTTGTCAGAGATCAGATGGGGCGTGCACATGCAAAAGATGGAAGGATCATCAATGTTTTCAATAAAGACATAGCACAGACTCTGGAGATGACTCATGGTACAGGAAAGGTCTACCTTAGTCTAGCAAAATATGAGGGGCGTCTTAAGTTAGAGAACCCAATTTGACCAGCACCTTAGAGCATGCCCATCAAGGGGTTCCTAAGGGGTTCTTAACCCAAAAAGGTGGTGGGTCCCACCACTTTTTTTAAGAACCCGTCTTTAAAAACCCTTAGTTTAGAACCGTCTCTTGCACTGTTTCGTGGACCCCACTGCCATGTGGCGGTCCACGATTGGTTTATTTTTTTTTTATTTTTTTTTAAAGTCAGAAAAAGTTAAAAAAAAAGAAATTTAAGAACCCCTATGGGGTTCTTATGGATGGAGATGATCTTAGATCTACAAAAGAGAACAAATTGAATAGCTGACACGTAACATCAATAGAGTTCAAGAGAGGATGTTTGATGAGTTTTACAAGAAGATTGATGCAATCTACTATCCTCTCAACAATAGTATTGGATGAATCAATAAATGTATAGAAGAGCTACAGTTAAAAGTGGATTACACACATGAGATTATCCAGAAACAGCAATGGCAAAGAACCAAAGGAGAAGAAGCCATCAAAAGCTTTGTAGGCCCCTAGTTCGAGATGAGCAGGATGTATGTGGATACTTGTTTTCCAACAAGTGTTCTATTACCTTCACAATAGTCCAAAATATCAAAACATCAAGCTATGGACTATAAACAAGCACTTGATGGGAGGTAACCTGTTTAGTAAGTTTTAAATTATTTTTATTTCGTTTTTACTAATTTCTCGTGTTTAATTATTGCATGTCGGAAAAAACAAGGAAATGTAGTTGTATAGTGCATCGGTCGACACCTGATCACTGCAGATCGACAGACCAACCCGGTCATCGATCGATCGCCATTTAACTATGTCAATCGACACTCAACATCAGCAAGCAAGTATATAATTTTTCTTTGTTAAATTTCTTCCTTATAAATTATTTTCCCACCAATCTGAGACCGTATAACACTAGGGACAGTGTTGTTTAAGTCTGAGGGAGGTTTACTGATATTTTGTTTTATTTTGATCTTTATTTTTATAGAGTTTTATAGAGTCAAGAAGAAAATTGTGATTGTTTTCAATTCTTACTTATTATCTGACCACTATATAGCAGAATTCTTAGATTTACTGACTGTAGAGTGTACTAAGGCTACCAAAGTGGATCACTTGCTAGTCATATCCACACTTGATGAGAATGTTTGAAGGAACCAAATCTGACCTCCAACCTGATTGAACTTAATTTTCTTGTTTTGGGGGTTGGTATACACTAGATCAGATTCCTCGTGCAAGTTTGGAAGGTAAGAGTTCGTGTGTTTCAGGTTCTCTCTCTCTATATATATATCTCTATCTCTATCTCTCTATCTCTATCTCTATGTCTATCTTTGTCTCTATCTCTATCTCTATCTCTCTCTATCTCTATCTTTATCTCTATCTCTATCTCTATCTCTATCTCTATCTCTACCTCTATCTTTATCTCTATCTCTATCTCTATCTCTATCTCTATCTCTATCTCTATCTATGTCTCTATCTCTATCTCTATCTTTGTCTCTATCTCTATCTCTATCTCTATCTCTATCCCTATCCCTATGCCTATCCTTATCCCTATCCATATCCCTATCCCTATCCCTATCCCTATCCATATCCTTATCCCTATCCCTATCCATATCTCTCTCTCTCTCCTCTCTCCCTCTCTCTCCCCCTCTCTCTCTCTCTCTCTCTCTCTTTCTCTCTTTTTTGTTTCTCTCTCTCTCACTTCTGTATCTAGAAAAGAAAAGATTGAGTGAATTCCTAAAAGATGCAGAGGGGTGGGAATATTTCCTATGACTCCATTATTCTAATTCGTAAAGGAATGATCACACACTGTGAAAGGGGTGGGTACATTATATGACTCCATTATTCGCCTACACTTTATCAAAAGAAAGAAAAAGAAGATGAACAAGACAGACTACATCAATGTCGTTGATTAATTGAATTTATAAAACAAAAAGAGAAAGAAAAAGATTTAGAGAAGAGAGAAAGGGAGAAGAAATAAATTAGAAAAGGCTACATGTGTGTTCTAAAACTTGCTTGAATAAGAGCCCATGTGTTCTTTGATTGATACTCCTAGGGTAAACCATGCACCTTTTTATATGTAAGAAATGAGGTTAGTAGAATGGTGAATCAGACAGTATTAGCCAAGTTGTTGGCTAGAATGGATTTGGTTGCTAAGCCAGGATAGGGTATATAAAGTACCTCTAAGATTAGCATTAATTCGATGTGGCTGCACATTGCATAAGTGATCGCAGTGAGTTGAATATTTTGTGAGTACCTGTGATTTCAAACTTTTTTCATATAGAGATATTGTTTTTCTTGAGAACAAGCAAAACACTATAAGAAAATGGTGATATTGTGACAAAAATCGGTAACAAAAAACATAATTTCGTAGCAATTAAATCATTGTGACTGAACTGTGACGATATTTAGATAGTTACAATAACAACGTAACAAAATTTTATATGTATCAAAAACATCACCACTTTTGTGACGAATATATCCACTAACTATTTTGTCAGTAATGGTGACAAAAAAAGAAAGTAACAAAACCGTACTTAAATAAAAAAATCGTCTAACCATCGTTTCCTTTGGTGACTGTTATAATGTCTCAATTCCGTTGCTAATTTGGACAAAAATGTAGTCACAAATAATGTCCAGATAATCGTCACCTACTCGTTACATCATCAGATTTGGTGACAATTACAACGTCTAAACACTGTCACTTATTACGACATAGTCTAGAGATAAAACGTAACAAATAATGACATAAAAGTTGCATGTTGGTCCTAATTTGTGACATTTTAACGTCCAACTTCTGTCACATGTTGTCACTAAAACATTGGTCACATATTTATCTTAAGGGTTAATTTGCTGAGTAATGTAAATGAGAGTGAAAATGAAGAAAATAGCACTGATTTTGACATAATTAGATAACTAACATTTATGACCAAATCACCAGTTATACCTTTTTCCCTTACAATTACCCAGTTTCATAAGGAGCTAGAGTTGATGACGTCAATGATTTGAGATATGGATAACATTTACAGTTCACTGTTTACTATAGAAGCAATATAAAACACCCACGTCATACTCATAGTTACCACATACATAATTATCGTGTTTAGTAAACGTGTGGATAAAATAGAACACTATTTCATTAAAAGGTATATTCCATTTTCTAAACATTATAAATTTATATCGAGAACAAGTAAAGAACCACATAGTAAAGAAGGTGACTATATGGAAGAAGTTAACGATGATCTCAATCTCAACCATTCACTCTAAATTCTAAATAGTAAATCCAAAATTCTAAACCTAAATATAAATCGTAAATCTAAATATCAAAATCTGAAAATAGTACATAATAGTATGTATTATTAAACTATACAATATAAATATGAATTATAGAATAAATTTAGACTTGTAAACTAGAAATTGGTAAATAATTATTTGTCATACAGTTGATGATGATACTAGTACCAATTGTGCATGTGTAGGTGATTGAGGCGAAGTAACAAGAAGTATATATGTTCTTCAATATCAATGAAAAGTAGAAATTAAAGTGTTATTCTATTTATTGCGAATGGTATAGCAATACAAGAACCGTTCCATACTATTTAGTTTGGTAATCTGACGTGTGCTACCATTCATCAATGAAATAGTATTAATTTACGATCATTAAACGGAATAGAACTTGATAAATAGTTAATTTACGATCATAACCCGGCTGACTTATGAGAAATGGCTGACTTACGGATATAAGTATGCCGCTTATTACGGCTGATTAACAGAAATCTGATTGAATTATGTGGTCTTGATTGACTTACAAACACAAGTTACGGCTGACTTATACATCGGCTGGCTGAGTTGTCAAAAATTTGAATGAGTTGTAGTTAAGAGACGGCTGAGTTATTTTCCGCATGTTGATTGAATGATCATCGAGCGGCTATGTTACTAAAGTTTCGGCTGACTTAAGAGAGCTTGTTACGGCTGAGTTACTTTTAATCAGCCGTTATGAGTTGGATTAACATTAAATTCATCCCAATTACGGCTGACCTATTAGCGAAAGATTAATTACTAGAATAGCATTCATTTGACGGCTGATTTAGTTGATGATAGGGCTGACTTATTATTTCCCGTGTAATGATGGCTGGTTATTAGGAAAAGATTAATTACTAGAATACCATTCACGTTAAGGCTGATGTGCAATGTATATTATGGCTGAGTAATGTTAGCTGAATTATGTGTTCCTATATCGGCTGACTTACCGATTTGCCATGTCATCATCCATGTCATTAGTTCTTAGTTGCCATGTCATAAAGAACGTTACAACAGTAAAAAGGTTTATGTTACAAACGTTGTGTCTTCTTCTTTATTATTCATCTTCTTTATCTATCTTCTTCATCTTATTCTTCATCTTATTGATCTGGTAATTATTGTTTCTGGAAACTGGGTCTAAGAAAACATAGATCTAAAAAATTTGAAAATCGGAAGACATCTTGATGCTCCCTCTCTCATTGGATTCATCATCTTGGAGAAGAAGAAAAAGTCAAAAGAGAGATAGATGAAAAAGGTAAGTCCCCTAAATTGTAAGAAAATGAGAGAGTTGAACAAAAAAGTAAGAAAAGTAGAGAAGACGAAGAAGATGATGAATTTGAAAGCCAATTTTTACATGTTTGACGACTCGGATGGTGCGTCATCTGAATATGGTAATTTTAGTTCATACACCGAGTCTCCAACACATACGTTACAACCGAGTTATGCATACATTACGGCTGAGTTATGCATACGTTACGACTGAGTTATACATATGTTACGACTGATTTATACCATTCAGATTAAAACTTTAATCTAAAAAATCAAAAATCTGAGACAGATCTACTCCAGTAGTCTTCGTCTTCGATGGTGGTCGGTTACAAACCATGATTATAAGACTGCCGTAACATTCCTATAAATCAGCTGCCAAGTGTAATTTGTTTCGCGACGTTTCGTATTTTGGGCGGGAAAAAATCATTTTTCCCGCCCAAAATACGAAACGTCGCAAAACAAATAACACTTGACAGTTGGCTCATAGGAACGTCACGGCTGACTTATAAGTCATGGTTTAGGGTTTTTGCTATAATCAAAGGCTGAGTTGTGGTTACAATACGACTTTGTTATAACTATGTCGACCAAAAAAAGCTTATAACAGGCTCAAGATTCATCATCCAAACTTAAATTGAATTTAGAAACTGAAAGAGAAACTAAAAAGACGAGTCTATATATTAGGAATCAAGAGACATATCACTCTCATAAACAACACAGATCTAAAAAATCAAAAATCTAAGACAGATCTACTCCAGTAGTCTTCGTCTTCGATGGTGGTCGGTTGCAAACCATGATTATAAGTCAGCCGTAACGTTCCTATAAGTCAGCCGTCAAGTGTAATTTGTTTCGCAACGTCTCATATTTTGGGCAGAAGAAATAATTTTTTTCCCGGCCAAAATATGAAACGTTGCGAAACAAATAACACTTGACGGCTGACGTACAAGAACATTACGGCTGACTTATAAGTCATGGTTTAGGTTTTTTGCTATAACCAAAGGCTGAGTTGTAGTTACAATACGACTTTGTTATAACCATGTCGACCAAAAAAAGTTTATAACATGGTCAAGATTCATCATCCAAACTTAAATTGAATTTAGAAACCGAAAGAGAAACTAAAAAGACGAGTCTATATATTAGGAATGAAGAGACATATCAGTCTCATAAACCATACAGATCTAAAAAATCAAAAATCAGAGACAGATCTAATGTAGTCGTCTTCGTCTTCGATGGTGGTCGGTTAGAGAAGAAGCTTTGTCTCCTCCAGTGTCTTGTATGGTGATCTGACATCCTACTGCTCCCTCCCTCATCGGATTCGTCGTTTTTGCAGAAGAAGAAATGTCAAAGAGAGAGAATGATGAAGAGGCTAAGTCCTATCAATTGTAAGAAAAGGAGAGAATAATTTCTTGGCCTTTAGATTTTATTTAATCAATTGCCATTAATTGTGATCCTTGAAAAAAAAAGATTAACCAATGAAAAAGAAGGTTGAGGATAGACAAAAATATAATTTTGAAACCTTAGATTAAAATCAATCAATGGTTATGAAAAAAAGCAATATAAATTGTAATTTTAGTTTTTTCAATTGGATTTTAAAATAACTTAAATTTTAAAATATAGCTACGGATTTAAATCAAGATTTAAAATGAAATCTTTAAGGTTTAGAGATTAAATTTTCAAAATGATTAAAATTTAAATTTAACTCTAAACTATAAACCTAAACTCTAAACCTAAAACTTAAACTTTAAATAATAATAAATTTAAATAATAAAAAATATCATATTTAATGTTCAAAAGATAAACTTTATAATTTTTAAAACTTTATAGTTCTAAAATTTAGGATTTGAGGTTTAGATTTAAGAAATGATTAAAGCTAGAGTCTTTTGAGTAAGAATTGTATAAGTAATGTAAGAGAACATATATCTCAAGATCAACTTAAAGTCTCAACTTAAAAATTCAAGAAACTATACACATTTTAGTTGATTTATATTCACTTGATATTGATAAGAGGATCTTCAATATAACTATTTAAAGTACTTGAGTTCAAATTTTTGATTTTAGAGTATGTTTGAGGTATGACTGAGTTATATAAACTACACGACTAAGTTATCAAAACGACACGGCTGAGTTATATAAACATTTCTGATTTTATGATATGTTTGAGGTATGGCTGAGTTATTTAAACGACATGGCTGAGATATATAAACGACACAGCGAAGTTGTATAAACATAGCATAAGTCAAATTTAAAATACACGGTTGAGGTATGTTTTCCACATAGAAACAAGAAAATACAGGTTTGCTGCACCATTCCGGTGATAACTCCTCCATGTCTCCAAGCTTCACTGAACTCCTCTGCCTCGTCTTTGCCAAATCCATCACTTCTTTATGTCTCCTCTATTATCTTCTTGTTCAACCTTCTCTTTCACTCAGATCTAGAAAAAAAAGATTATCGAAATATGGGTATCAAATCACAAACAAACTTAAATGAATACACCCCACAATTGTCAATCTGGGTGCTTTTAAAATGTATTTGCTTTTTCTCCTAAGAATTCACATTTCTTATACCTAGGATTTTGGAGATTCATAGGAAGTAACTCAGCCACAACTGCATATATAACTCAATCGTAAAGAAAAGTAACTCAGCCACAACATAAATAGAACTCAGCCACAAACTCGAAAAAACTCAGCAGAGAAGATGATTTTGGGCGATTGCAGCGAAGAAGATTTCGTAGAAACGCTTGCAGAGAAGACGATCTCGGCGAAGACGATATCGGGATAGACATTTCGAGAATTTCAGATGATAAACAACAATGTCAACTCCAAAGATTAGGGTTTAAGCGAGGAAAAAGGCCCCGCCCCTCAAAATCAAAGAGTCCTTTTTGGCAGGTATTGCCACGGAATGAAGAAAATTGTGGTTTTTTCAAAAAATGTATGCTAGTCTAGTAATATTCCAACTTTGTTGTACTAGTTGAGTCATTTTCTCGTATATATTTCATAAAATATGTTGAATATCTTAGTCAACTTTTTATTTAGTTAGATACTAAATTATAATTTTTTTTGTTGTATATACAATGAAATTTCCCTTATCTTAATTACCTAGCTACCAATTTGACATAAATTACCAAATATCAATTTAAAAAAATGTCTTATAAGGAAATCACAAAATACATATATATGATTATAGAACAAAAACAAGAAAACAAAGCAAAAGTGTAACGCCCCGATCCCCCGCTGTCCGAGCGGGTTTCTGACCGGGTGTTATGAACACGTGTCTACTAATTTTAGACTATTCAGCGTATCCCGTTACTGGCCCCACATCATCGGGTGCATTATCCTTCGATCAAATACCAACCCAACCATATCAACATACTTCTACTTACAGTCCTGCGCATAGGGAAATGGAAAGAGGGCATGAGTAAATGGGTTACTCAATGAAGCGGTTCAAGACCAGCCTCTCCACATGAAACTATATACTACTTAAAGCGAAACTAGAGCTGGTTAGCCACTACACTCAACCATTAAAATGCACATCATACGATAACACACAACATCATTTCAATACTTTTCTATCAACCTAGCGATCACACAATAAAATGAACTTAGTCACTGCTACAACATAGGTTCAACTTGACTCGACTCAACTCAACAACTTGAGTCGATACTAATCATCCTACACGTATGGACCTATGGCTCGCTCAACAACATCCCACCTCTTGTCGGTTTATCCTGAAATGTCTTACATGAACCAATGCTTCCCAACTTCCTAAATGGTTATTCGAGTCATAGCATGTTCGCCCCTTTCGGCTCTGTATGTCCCCTCGGTCTTAATAACCATAATTATGCTAAGACTCGGCACAGACTCGACTTTATGGCGCCTCACAGATCCCGTTCGCTAACGGTCACAGTCCGTACACGGCCCTTAGATCCCACCCTTTCGCGGTCACCGTCGTACATGATCCTTTCTTATTTCTATCCCGCCCTCGCACGGTCACCGTCTGTACACGGTCTTATCTTATTTGTAATCCACCCTCACACGGTCACCGTCTGTACATGGTCTATCACTTAACTTCCACGGGTACCTCATGTTAGGCTACTGTCCCGCGGGTTCTCATCACACTCTAGACGCCACCCATTCTCAGTGTCACAAACAGGATTACAAACATGTTCATTGACTCGTTCTCGTTTCACATTCTTATTTCTCATTCTCATTTCTCATTCTCATTCTTCATTTCTCTTTGACATTTCTCATTCTCATTAACCCTAACTTTAACCTTTACATATTCATTAGACGCCACCCATTCTTGGTGTCACACACATACTTCACTTTACAACCATACATACATACACACATACATGATAGCAATTGTAACCCATTGTATAACCTTTCATTTAAAACATCCACTATTAACCTAGGCGTGCACTTCTTTCTATCAACCTATCTTTCATCATCACTCATCACAAAACACATAACAATGAACACACAAGCAATCATTAATCATCAATCATCAACATCAACACAAGGCAGTTCATTAAGTCTTTTAAATAGTGTGAATGTTCTTATGCATCATGATCCATTCATCTAACAACTTAGATCCCATTATGATCTAAAAACTTAACTTTCAAACATGGTATATCCGAACCTTAGTTCCTCATCAACAAGTATAAAGAACATGAAAAGAAAACTGGGTTCGAATCACCTCACCTTAGGAATAGATCTGAGATCTAGACATCTGGATCTGGAACGGGAATGGAGATCTGAGAGAACCCAAACAATGATCAGCACCCGACCACCACCACCACTCGCAATCTCATCGACCACCACCACCACTTGCGATGGCTGCTCGGCGAGGAGAGAGAGAGGAGGGCGTGCCGCAAAGAGAGAGAGAAGAGAGAGAAGACGGTGCAGAGAGAGATAGGAGAGAGATATTCGCGAGAGAGAGGAAGAAAGAGCTCGACGGCTAGGGATTTCGTCTCTCAAAAATTCCTTACAGAGCTTCGCTTCAGTTTTCTAAAGGGAGAAAAGAGAGAAGGAGGCTCTCTATTTATAAGAAAAGGAGTGGAACACTAGGTCTTAACCCTAACGGGCCGTAGACAAAGCTTTTTCCTTTAAATTTTTTGGGCCCAAGTTTTGGGATGTTACTACTCTCCCCCTGTCATTCGGAATTCATCCCGGAATTCAAAACTCCAAACTTTTAATATAAAATCCCAAACCGAAACGAACTTCTTTCACACAACACTTATCAATCAAGGGAGGCAAACAAGGCTTTCACACTTTACTCAATATCTCTTTTAAAAACCAACGAATGAATATAATAAATGAAATGGAGTAGGACTACAATAGTTTAAAAAGCTCAAGGCATCTGCACAAACCACAGAGTGCCCCTTTAGAAATGCAAAACACCAACAATATATAAGAAAGCACGTGTCCTACTCCTAAGAAATGATCCTAGGATCTCAGCTAGCCACTACGATGTGGAGAAATGCGGTTGGCCTCAAATCTAGGACCAACTGCGCCAGGATCACTAGCTAGGGAATCCGGATCATCCTCTTCTTAGAGCCTTCAGAAGGATCTTCTTCTTCCTCAAAAATGGTGATTGTTACTGTCCTTGCAGCAATCCTCTCTTCCGCTTGTGCTGCAAGCCTGGCCATTCACATCACCAGAGCAAACTCCAGAGGCTCCACGACACCCATCAACTTAGCTTGAATGTCACTCTGGAGTCCCGACTTGTACACCCAACACCACACATCAGCGGAATTTGGCTTCCACTTCTTCGCCTTCTCGAGAAACTCCTCGGTGAACTGCAACACAGAACCCGTTCCTTGCTTCATCTTGATCACAGCTTCACATAGGCACTTTCCGGTAATCACCCGTGAAGAACCCTCCACCGTGCAGGGTGTCTCCTGTTGGCGTCCACGCTTCCTCGAAGGTTCTTCTGTGGGCAACGGTTGTTTGGGTCCCACCACGGCCCTCGGCATCAGCCTCCCCGGGCGAACTCGTCTCCTCCTGGGTGGCACCACCATAGCCTCGGGCGAGAGCTGAAACATTGTATGGCCTTGCTCTAAGCGCTTCTGGTCGGCCATCTTCTGGAAGTGAGGCATCAACACCTTGTGTCTCACGGTCGGCTCAAGTGGATATGCCAATGGGAATTCTCTGAACTTTTCTTTTGGTTACGCGTACGTGGCTGCACCAGGTTGCCATCCTCATCATGGTAGGCTCTTCGGGCATACGCAAGGGTACCTTTCAGTCAGTAGTGCATACACGGCATCCTCCACTCGATGTGATCCAGCGAGACATCTTGCAAGTATATTAGATCTGATCAAAACCATAATAGAAGTATAGATAAGTTGGTAGTTTAAAAACTTTTCACAACTTTTATGAGCAGCATAAACTTCACAAATCCTTTTGCAAAACTGAAATGGTTTTTCGAAAATGGTGGTAATGTCAATCCTTTAGGATAACACTAAGGGATCTTGACCTGGGCTCTAATACCAATTGTAACGCTGCGATCCCCTGTCGTCCGACCGAGGTTCTGACCGGGTGTTATGGACACGTGTCTCATTTAAGACTATCCAGCGTGTCCCGTTACTGGCTCCATGAGTCATCGGAGGCATTATCCTTCGATCAAATACCAACCCAACTATATCCACATACTTCTACTTACAGTCCTGCACATAGGGAAATGGAAAGGAGGGCATGAGTAAATGGGTTACTCAGTGAAGCGGTTCTAGACCAGCCTCTCCGCATGAAACTCTATGCTACTTAAAGTGAAACGAGAGCATGCTAGTCACTACAACCATTCAAATGCACATCATACGATAACACACAGCATCATTTCCATAATTTCCTATCAACCTAGCGATCACACAATACAATGAACTCAGTCACTGCTACAACATAGGCTCAACTTGACTCGACTCAACTCAACAAATTGACTCGATATCAATCATCCTAGACGTAAGGACCTATGGCTCGCTCAAGGGCGTCCCACCTCTTGTTGGCCTATCCTGAAAGGTCTTACATGAACCAATGCTTCCCAGCTTCCAAAATAGTTATCCGAGTCACAGCCCGTTGGCCCCTTTCGGCTCTGTTTGTCCCCTCGGTCCTAATAACCATAATTATGCCACGACTCGGCATTGACACGATCTTATGGCGCCTCACAGATCCTGTTTTCTCACTGTCTTTGTCCGTACACGGCCCTTAGATCCTGCCCTTTCGCGATCACCGTCCGTACACGACCATTTCTTATTTCTATCCCGCCCTCGCGCGGTCACCGGCCATACACGGTCTTATTTTATTTGTATCCCACCCTCGCGCGGTAACCTTCTGTACACGGTCTTATCACTTAAATTCCCGCGGGTACCTCATGTTAGGCTACTGTCCCGCAGGTTCTCATCACACTCAGACGCCACCCGTTCTCGGTGTCACAAACAGGACTACAAATATGTTCATTGACTCGTTCTCATTTCACATTCTTATTTCTCATTCTCATTCCCCATTCTCATTCTTCATTTCTCTTTCACATTTCTCATTTCTCATTCTCATTAACCTTTAATTTAACCTTAACACATTCACTAAATGCCACTCATTCTCGGTGTCACACACATACTTCACTTTACAACCATACATACACACATACATGATAATAATTGTAACCCATTGTAATACCTTTCAATTACAACATCCACTATTAACCTAGGCGTGCACTTCTTTCTAGCAACCTAGCTTTCATCATCACTCATGACAAAACACATAACAACCAACACAAAAGCAATCATTCATCATCAATAATCCATATCAACACAAGGCCGTTCATCAAGTCCTTTAAACAGCGTGAATGTTCTTATGTATCATGATCCATTCATCTAACAACCTAGCTCCCATTATGATCTAACAACTTCACTTTAAAACAAGGTCTATCCGAACCTAGTTCCTCATCAACCAGTATAAAGAACATGAAAAGAAAACTTGGTTCGTATCACCTCACCTTAGGAATAGATTTGAGATCTAGAGATCTGGATCTGGACAGGGAATAGAGATCTGTGAGAACCCAAACAACGATCAGCACTCGACCACCACCACCACTTGCAATCTCGGCGACCACCACCAACACTCGCGATGGCTGCTCGGCAAGGAGAGAGAAGCAACGGCGAGGAGAGAGAGAGGAGTGCACGTGCGGACAGAGAGAGAAGAGAGAGAGACGGCGCAGAGAGAGAGAGAGAGGAGAGAGAGATTCGCGAGAGAGAGAGGAAGAGAGACCTCGACGGGTAGGCCTTTTGTCTCCCAGATAAAATCATAGGATACCTTGTGATTCTCTATATAAAATTTTGATATTAGATCAGTTTGTTTTGATTTCTTCTTCCTTTGAAAAATAAATATTATCTTTCCTTTTTTGTGGAATTCTCCAATTATATTTTACCACGTCTTTTCAAAAATTTACAAGCAGTTTAAACAAAATTACCTTAACTCTTGCCTCAAACAGTAATGTTCTATTTAACTAGATTAATATATTTTCTACTTTCTTTTATATTAGATCAAATTGATGCACAACTCAATTTTGGTTACTGAGTATAATACCTTGTACCAAACAAATTCAACCGATCATATGTCATACAAATATAGATTTCAAAACCGTTGGATGGAAGTCTAGAAAAAAATGAAAACTAAAATATACGACAACCTCATTATGAAAAAAAAAATCAAAAGAACAATATAAAAACTATCAAGAACATTACAAAAAAAAATCAAATATTAAGAACAACATGTGTAACTGTGTACCTCCAGTTTTTCTAAAGTGAAAAGAAACATGAAACAGAACAAACTGTAACTTAAATCATTGACAGCTAATATGAACTACATATTCCCTTAACTCACAATTTTGATAACAAATATTGGATAAAAATTTGTTAACTGATAAAAAAATTATTATTCACTATAAAAATAAAGAAATAGAAAATCTGATTATTATTCCACTCTTCCGCTTACATCCTCTTGATCCGGCCATTCGTCTGTTTTTGAGCTATGTTCTCCATTCTATTCCATATCTTTAGCGATCGAGCTATGTGCGGCCGCATCATCCCCTCCTCTTTTGAAAGGATTTAACCTCAAATACAGTTCATCTGCAACAAAAGGAGATAGGTCAGAAATGTTGAAAGAAGGACTACTGGCATACTTACCTCGCAGATGAATCTTGTATCCATTGTTGCCAATCCGTTCCAGCACTTTGATTGGTCATATGGATCCACACATCATCCCCTGGTTCGAGAATGAATTCCTTGCACCCTTTGTTGGACTTACGTGCATACACCTCTGTTCATTCTTCTATGTTTCTCTGAACCTGCTCATGCAAAGACTTAACAAAGTCGGCCTTTCATCGGCCATCAAGGTTAATTTGCTCCTTTAAAGGTAAAGTGATCATCTCTAATGGAGACCAGGGATTGAATCCATAGACAATCTGAAAAGGAGATAACTTGGTTGTTGAGTGCCTAGAATGATTATAAGCAAATTCCACATGTGATAAACAATCTTCCCAAGACTTAATATTCCTTTTTACAAGGGCATGTAGTAAAGTAGAAAATGTCCTACCCAGTACCTTAGTTTGCCCTTCAGTTTGTGGGTGACAATGCGTTGAAATAGCAACTTAGTAACTAACTTAGCCCACAATGTTCTCCAGAAGTGACTAAGAGACTTAGTATCTCTATCTGAAACTATGGTCCTAGGTATTCCATGCAACCTAACAACTTCTCTAAAGAAAAATTCGGCCACAACAATAGAATTATCAGTCTTATGGCAAGTAATGAAGTGTACCATCTTAGAGAACCTATCAACGACTACAAATATACTATCCCTTCCTTTCCTAGTCCTAGGAAGTTCTAAGAAAAATCCATATATCTATCCAAGGTTCAATGGGTACAGATAAAGGAGTGTACATACCGTTAGGTTGGACTTGAGATTTGGAGTGTTGACAGACCACACACCCTTTCGACGTCCATCTTCATCTTAGGCCAGAAGAAGTGTCGTTGTAAAGAGTTCAGGGTCTTGGCTACGCCAAAGTGTCCCATAAGTCCTCCACCATGGGCTTCTCTTACGAACAACTCTCTCAAATAACAGGATGGCCACACAGATGATTTTTCTGGCAGAGGTATCCATCCGTCTGGTCAAATTTGTCACCGGCCTGCTTCAGGGTAGCTTGGTACGTCACTTTAAAATCAGGATCTTAAGCATAGTAACCCTTGATTTGCTCAAATCCCAAAAGGTTTGCATCCAGGGTCGAGAGTAGAGTGTACCTTCGTGATAAGGCATCGGCCACTACATTCTCTTTGCCTTTCTTGTACTGATGACATAAGGGAAGGTTTCAATGAACTTGATCCACCGAGAATGTCTTTTTTCCAGCTTATGTTGACCCTTTAGATGCTTGAGTGATTCATGATCCGTTTGGATCACAAATTCCATTGGCCATAAGTAGTGCTGCCAAGTTTGGAGAGCCCTAACCAATGCATACAACTCCTTATCATACATTGGATAGTTCAGCATGGCTCCTCAAAGTTTCTCACTGAAGTAAGAAATTGGCTTCTTCTCCTGCATCAGACACTGCTCCAATCCCCAAGCCGGAAGCATCACATTCAGTCTCGAAGGTCTTGGGGAATTTTGGTAATACCAGTAAGAGAGCATTGGTTAGCCTAGCCTTGAGTGTTTTGAAAGCGTGATCTTGTTCCTTCGTCCACTTGAACCCCCACACTTTTCTAGATAGCATCAGTCAATGGAGCTGCTATTTAACTGAAGTCCTTTACAAACCGTCTATATAATCATTTGAGGCCGTGGAAGCTCCTCACTTCGCCGAAGGGTTTTGGGACTGGCCACTCCCTGATTGGCGTACTTTCTCTTCGTCCACTTGAATTCCCTTTGAGGTTACCACAAAGCCAAGGAAGACAAGGCTGTCTGTTCCGAAAGAACACTTTTTGTAGTTGGCAAACAAGGTTTCCTTTCGTAGAACATTGAGGACATTTCTCAGGTGGTTGACATGTTCTTTCATGGTCCGACTGTAGACTAGGATATCATCGAAGTAGATGACCACAAATAACCCAGTGAAATTCCTTAAGACGTGGTTCGTGAGTCTCGTGAAGGTGTTGGGTGCATTAGTTAGGCCAAAGGGAATGACTTGCGACTCGTATAGACCCTTCTTAGTCTTAAACGCAGTCTTCCAATCATCTCCCTCTTTAATTCTGATTTGGTGATACCCACTGATCAAGTCTATCTTGGAGAAGATTCAAGACCCATACAACTCGTCGCATGTCGTCCAAGAGTGGAATAGGATGGTGGTATTTCATTTTGATGTTGTTGATTGCTCGACAATCCACACACATACACCAACTTCCATCCTTTTTGGGCACAATAAGATCAGGTACAACACAAAGACTCATGCTTTCCCTAATTTGACCCATTTCCAAAATTTCATCCACTTGCCTTTCGAGCTCCTTAGTTTCATTAGGATTATTCCTATAAGCTGGACGGTTGGAAAGAGAAGCTCCTGGAACAAAGTGGATCTGGTGATCGAGGCCTCTAATGTGTGGTAGTCCCATAGGATTGTCTCTTGGAAACACATCTAGGTATTCCTGTAAAAGAACCTCAATTTCCCTTGGTATGACCGGGTCATGGTTAGAAGAGGAAGATAACATCTCCCTGAAGATTAGCAACACCAATGTTTGATGGTCGAATGCAGCTTGCTTTAAATCAAAATGAATAGCAAGAAGACTTAAACCTTTTCCCGTAGCGTCCTGACTGGTTGCTTTGGTTCCAGCTGCTTTGCTCGCCTCTTTCCTTTGGCTTAGTTGCATCTGATCTTTGTGTACCTCTTGTGGTGGTAATGGGGCCAGCATGACCTTTTTATTGTTTTTCACAAATGAGCGCATGTTGGTGTAACCATCGTGTATGGCCTTCTTGTCATACTGCCAAGGTCACCCAAGAAGAATTGTTGCGGCCCTCAAATCCAAGATTCTACCAGAGATCAACCAAACCTTCCAACCCAGCCACCTAGGAGACCACAGCGACACAGGTTCAGTAAACGGAGAATATCTTAAGAACCAGAAGGGATTTCGTTGTAAAAAAAACTTTCACAGATCATAAACTCATAAAGGAAACACTGAGGCTTGGAATTAGCAGAAACGATTCATGGGACAAGGAGATACGGATTTTACAAAACGGAGGTTCTCCAAGCCCATTTATCTGCGAGTATCAACCTTTAGGAGAGAATATCAGCCCAGCCAAGGAGCGGCCCGCGATCCAGAATTGATAATGGAATTCAAGAGGGATATTTTATGGATCCAACAAGTCAAGAATTGTGAGAAAGGACCGAGTCATAATTGAAGATACAACCAGTTTACCAAAACCGGTTATTTGGAGCCAACTAAGGAAATATTGGAAAATTAATTGGTCTAATCCTTGCCAAACCGAGATCAGGCAACCAAGAAACCTTACACACGATCTAAGGCCTTCAGAAGACATCCCACAAGACTTTATATAGACCAGCATGCAGAGGAGCAGGCGAATATTCATGGCCATCAACTTTCCTTTTTCGGCCATCTTCACACAAGGAGAATTAAATGAGTTTTTCCTACAACTCATTGAAGACCAACGGCTATTTTCTCTTGGAACAGAAAATAAAAAGACCAAGGAGACTTTATTCATTATCTTGAGGCTCTTATTTCGTGGATATTTGTCCAGGATATCAAGATACAAGATCAGTCTTCACCAAAGGCAACAAATCAGCATAACAGCTAGTTTTCAAAGAGCCATCAAAGCCTTTGACTCCCAGCATTTTATTTCAATTTATTTTCTTTCCTTATGTCATTTTTAGACTGTTAGAGAGTCCTTTGTCGAGCCTATAAATCTCTAATTTTTTGTTTTCATTGTAAAGCACCCTTGATCACTGAAATTATAAGAAATCGTTTTTCTGTTTTTACAAAGTTGTGCATTCTTTGGTGTTAGTTCTTTAGTTCTAGGTGTGAGATTCACTTGGTGCTATTGAAGTCACGTTCAGAGAGTCTTGTGAGATTCAAGTCAGTCTGTTCGTCTATTGATTGTGAGATTCAATCCCTATCCATCTATCCATCCCATCCACCGGCGTTAGTTTGAGAGTGATACACATCCAACAAACTTTGCTCCATTGCATCCACCAATCTGACCATAATTATTACCTTTTCACCTTTATCATCCTCTGTATATTCTTTGTTTGTTATCAGTATCATTCATCTCATTCATCTCTCATTCGTTTCAGGTTAACAAGTTGGATATCAACCATATCGATCATTAGGCCACACCCCGAGTCTATCCGGATAGAACCTTAGGAACCAATCTGGTTGACCCAGATTTTGGGCTGTAACATTTGGTATAAGAGCTAAAGTCTCCTGAATCTGAGAACAAGCCATGGGAGATTATTCAGAAGAGAGGAACCTTATGAGTCAAGCCATGAATCCAATTTTGTTGAAACCGACCAAGAATGGTCCATTGAACATGATGGCTGTGATGAGTCTTTTTCTGATGATGACTACTCTATGTCAAAATCTGTGAACGACCCTGGTGAAGAATATCCAGATCCCAAACCACCTGATCATTCACATGAAGTTACAAGCCAACAAGAATGTCATGAAGAAGAGACTGGACCAAAAATCAGTCTATATGAAGATGATGAATACCCTGAAGGTGAAATAGAACGTGATGATTCAGGAGCTTACCAGGAAGACTCATGTAAAGAGGAAACTAATTCTGAAATCAGTATGGAAGAATCAAGTAGGCATGGAGAAGATTTTTATAAAACCAGTAAAGCCTATGAAGATGATGAAGGTGGAGAAAGTTTTTCTCAATTCGATGGAGAAGAGTCTCATGCCAGAGAAATACCATGGTGTGAGATACCTTACTCTGATCAAGAAGATGAGAACCAAGATGAAACTGGTTCCCAAATCAGTGTTGGAAGTTCAGAAAAAGTCTATGGAGAAAATTCAGAATATCATCAAGACTTTGCTGAAGAGAAAGAGGCCTTAAGTGAGGCTGGAAGAAATGTTGATCAGCCTGAATACATAAACTTTGGAGGCCATCATCAAGGTACAGAAGCATACCTTTGCTGGGTAAACGACTTGGAACATTGGTTTGCTACTAATCAAGTCACTAAAGTGGAGAAGACAGCCATTGCTGAAGATACTCTCACCGGAGATGCCTTTTGGCAGTGGGAAGTTAATGCAGACTGGCGGTTTAACCATGATTAACCAGAAGATACTTGGGAAGAAATAAAGCAGCTATTGCATGAAGAGTATGTGGGAAAAGTTGCAGATGAGTTCTGGAGTGAATGTCGGTTTTTTGAAAATCCAGAGCCAAGGTGGCTTATATTGGCGACAAGGCCAAGCCGAAAGGACAAACCCAAGAAGAATCTCGTCCCAAAGCCAATTCAGGAATCTCATGTCCTAACCAAGGGGAAAACTGAGGCCACATCTCCAGAAAGACACAATGGCGTGCAAGTAGTACCAACTCTACAAGACAAAGCTCAAGAGCCAAGTACAAAGCCATTGCCTAAGTTCCACAAGAAGGTAAAACAAAGTAAGTCCTCTAAGCATTTAAAACCATGAGAATCAATTTGCTATAGATGTCATGAGAAAGGCCATTTTGCTATAATATGTCCAACTAGGCTAGTAGTTGCTGCTCATTCACCAGAAATTAAATCAGATTTATCTAGTGAAGTTATAGCTCACTCATTATGCAAATCTCCTACTCCTGGTATAATGCACTTGTCTTGGTCAGATGAAGTTGATGCAGGTCTAAATGAAGGCCAAAGAAACTTGGATGAGAGCCTAGAACAAGAAGAAGTCATCCTTGACCCAGACCCACAAAAAGGACTACAACAAACCACAAAAGACCAATATGTTCTAGTAGATATTTTGGTTCCAGCACCTATGGAGGTACGAAATAGTTTTGTGTTCTCTGTCTTTGATGATTCCAAAACGGTCATGCTATGCTTGTCTTGTGCCCAAGTGGATGTGACAGGTAGAGAACTTAGGGAGGAACCTATGGAGAAAGAGAAGGAAGAACCACCAGACCAGTCATCAGATAGACAGACCGTACCAAAGGACACAACACCCAAGTGTCAAAGTCAGGCAAGTGCAACTATCCCTTGTTTGATTATTGAAGATTTGGAAAATGTGCACACTGATTTATTAAGTCATGATATATTTTAAGAAAGACTAGGTTGTTTAGATAAGTATGCAGATCCTAATTCTTGTCTTAGATCACACTTAGAGAGGAATCAAGAGATTTTATCCTCTACTGAAAATGGAATTTATCAAACTGATTTATATGTTGATTATTCCATGACTGCGATAACACACTTGTTTTTTGCCAATGATGTTGATTTTATGACAGGAACCAAAGCTGAAAATTCCAGAAGAGATTTACCAAAGGACAAGATCACAGTAGGCCGGACCAGAGGGGTCATCATATCATATCTGTACAAACAGGAACCACCAGATGCACCATGCATCACTAAAGCAATATCCTACCAAGGTAAGACTCTAAAGTCCCAAGAGAGGATGAAACCTAACTTACTCTCTGTTGGTGCAGGTTGTGCAGTTTCGAGGTCGAAACCTTTTCAAGAGGGAGGGAATTTTATGGCCCTAAAATCCAAGGTTCTACCAAAGATCAACCAAATCTTCCAAACCAGCCACCTAGGAGACCACAGCGACAGAGGTTCACTAAACGGAATATATATTAAAAAACAGAAGGGATTTCGTTGTGAAACAAATTTTCACAGATCATACACTCCTAAAGGAAACACTGAGGCTTGGAATTACCAGAAAATATTCACGGGACAAAGAGATATCGATTTTATAAAACGGAGGTTCTCCAGCCCATTTATCTACGGGTATCAACCTTTAGGAGAGAATCTCAGCCAAGCCAAGGAGCGGCCCGATCCAGACTTGATAATGGACTTCAAGAGGGATATTTTATGGATCCAACAAGCCAAGAATCGTGAGAAATGGCCGAGTATAATTGAAGATACAACCAGTTTACCAAAGCCATTTATTTGGAGCCAATTAAAGAAAGATTGGGAAATTAATTGGAATAATCCTTGTCAAACCGAGATCAGGCAACCAAGACACCTTACACACGATATAAGGCCTTCAGAATACATCCCACAAGACTTCAGATGGACCAGCATGCAGAGGAGCAGGCGAATATTCATGGCCATCAACTTTCCTTTTTCGGCCATGTTCACACAAGGAGAATTAAATGAGTTTTTCCTACAACTCATTGAAGACCAACGGCTATTTTCTCTTGGAACAGAAGATAAAAAAACCAAGGAGAGTTTATTCATTATCCAGAGGATATTATTTCATGGATATTTGTCCAAGATATCAAGATAGAAGATCAGTCTTCACCAAAGGCAACAAATCAGCCTAACGGCTAGTTTTCAAAGAGCCATCAAAGCCTTTGACTCCAAGCTTTTTATTTTGATTTATTTTCTTTCCTTATGTCATTTTAGACTGTTAGAGAGTCCTTTGTCGAGCCTATAAAGCTCTAGTTTTTGTTTCATTGTAAAGCACCCTTGATCATTGAAATTATAAGAAATCGTTTTTCTGTTTTTACAAAGTTGTGCATTCTTTGTTGTTAGTTCTTTAGTTCTAGGTGTGAGATTCACTTGGTGCTATTGAAGTCATGTCCAGAGAGTCTTGTGATATTCAAGTCAGTCTGTTCGTCCATTGATTGAGAGATTCAATCCCTATCCAACTATCCATCCCATCCACTGGCTTAGTTTGAGAGTGATACACATCTAGCAAACTTTGCTCCATTGAATCCACCAATCCGACCATACTTCTCACCTTTTCACCTTTATCATCCTCTGTTTATTCTCTGTTTGTTATCAGTATCATTGCATCTCATTCATCTCTCATTCTTTTCAGGTTAACAAGTTGGATATCAGCCATATCGATCATTAGGCCACACCCCGGGTCTATTCGGAGAGAACCTCAGGAACCAATCTGGTCGACCCAGATATTGGGCTGTAACTAGAATATGGATAGCTTCCATTGGCACTATGTCAAATTGGTCCATGTCTTGGTACTGTCCAATTGTGAAGGGGACAGAAACTTGTTGTGTAACGCGTACTTCTCCTTCTTCACTCAACCACTGGAGAGAGTATGGTCGAGGATGTGCATGAGAAGTTGAGCCAAGTTTCTCGACCAGAACTTAACTAGCTGCATTGGTGAAGATGCCTCCATCTATGATAAGGCTGCATACCTTATCATGTACCATGCATCATGTGTGAAATATGTTCTCACATTGTTCCTGAGCTTCTGGTTTGGATTAAGTGTTTAGAACACGATGAGTAACGATTAGCTCCCCATGAGTTGGGTAGTTCACAGTCTCTTCTTCTTAATCCTCCTTGTGTTCTTCATCATCTTGCACGACATCACCACTAGCCAAGACTAGCATGGTTTTCCTGTTGATGCACTCATTAGCATAGTGCCCAGATCCTTGGCAATTGAAACACCTAATGTTTCTGATCCGATTTTTTGGTGCTGGACCTTTTCCCTTGTCGTCCTGATTTGAGTTCATAGGGCGAGTATCTTTTCCTGGCTTATTGAACGGCTTCTCTTCTTTGGTGTAGGTGGGTTTCGAAGATGAACCAAACTCGTTCCTTCCCACTCCTCTTCTTTTGTTTTGCTGTTCAATCAGGTTCGCCTTGTCAAGTATCTTATCTATGCTATCATACTCTTGCATCTCCAATCTGTCATGAATATCTCAGTTTAGTCCTCCTTGGAACCGTTCCATAGTATCTTCCTTAGACTCCAGGATCTCAGCTTTGATCATGAGGTTTTCCATCTCTTAATGGTACTCTTCTACGTTTTTAGGCCCTTGAGTTAGCCTTCTAAGCCGTTGATGCAGCTCTTTGTGGTAATGCATTGGAACAACCCGTCTTCTCATAACCTCGTTCATCTTGTGCCAAGAAGTTACTTGGTTTTGTCCATTTCGTATCCTTATGTTGGATACTTTTTCCCACCAGTTGATAGCATAACCTTCAAACTCAGTGGCTTCTAACTTCACATGTCTCTCATCAGTGAAGTTTTGACCCTTGAAAACAAGGTCAACCTTCTTCTCCCATTCAAGATAGGCATTCGGATCATTTTTCCCTGAAAAGGGTGGAATCCGTAGCTTGATATTTCCTAAGTTGTCATCAACCTGCGGTCGTCTTTGGTCGGGTGTAATAAGCTGTCCCTCGCCTTCCTCGTCAATTGGGTTATCAACAACTCCAGGCACAACTCGATCGCCTAGCTCGAAGTGGTACGATCCCGGCTGCTGCCATTGCTCTACCTGCAACATTAGCAACCTCAGGTGGAATCATGTTAGCATAAATACACTCAGAACGGGTTTGAAGTCTCCTCTCCAGATCGTCTAGCAAAGCCTCAAACTGGAGTTGGTCTAGGAGTATGCGTTGGGCAGCTGGTTCACTAACAGGATCGTCCGCCCCCAAGTTCATCCGCCATAGATGTCCTGCAAAGTAAAGAGTTAAAACCAGAAAAAGAAAACAATGATACTCTCTTTTCCCTCTTCTTTCTGATGCTTCACAAGCAACCTTGTTCTTCTATGGTTCAACAGTGAGCAAGAGTCACAATCACCTTGATCTAGAAAAACCTAACTCCCTTTGTGAACAAGATAGATAGATTGCAAGATTTTTAGCGTCATATCGCTTTAACCAACCTGACGGATTTCTCCTCAGTCTTTCTTTTCTTTTCTATGATTTTCTCTTTGTTTTCTCTTTTCTTATAGATTGGCCCGACCTGACTAGTACTAGATATTTAGAGAAGATTGATGGAAGATTGATGGATGAGAAACGCAAGAACACAAATCTTAACCCCTTCAAGTAGCTCTGATACCACTTGATACGACCTAGGATAGGTGTATATCATCCGGATCTCTTGAAGATGCTGGGATGGACACGAGCTAGTTTTTTTAGGGGGTTTGTTGATGTGGTTGATGGATTCAAGGCTTTTAGGTCTTGAACAAGGGATGGTTCTTCACACAAGGATGATGGGTTCCTTGAGTTGTTTGCGTCAGCTACCTTACGAGTGTAACCTCGTTTGTTTGGTGCATGATGGATTTACGTAAGAAGGAGAGTCTTTTCCCTTAGTGACTAAGATGGTATGCTCGAAATTTGAACACAAGAGTAGAGATAGCTCGTGAGAGAATTGTTTTACTTTAAAGCGTTTTTGATTAAAATATTGGGAACCTTGCCTAAGCGGCTGGCAAGTCCTTAAATAAGAAAACATGAAGTCCCTAACCGACTCTAAAGGATAATACCAACCCCTATTGGGTTTATGAAAAGATAAAACATACTCCTATTTGGTTTATGAAAACCAAAGCCAAATGGAATTATAAAACCTAAAACAAATGGGTTTGCACCCTAAATTATTCTAAGTGTTCAACAACCATAAGGTGGTAACAAGCACTTGGACCCTTCTCCTTTCCATGGGCTAGCTCGTCTTCTTCTTGCACAAACTTGATCAGAAGACGCAAGGCTTCCTTTAAGGCTTTGGTCTTGGCACGGGTCAAAGGCCCACCTTGGTAAACAAGTGGATCCTTTTCGAACTCAGCATGGTCGATAAATGATTGATCTGATCCAACTCCAACTTGAACTCGTCCAAAAATGTCTTCCTTGTGTCCCTGAAGTTCCTCCGTTTCAGTTGGTCGATAAAGGTGATGTTCTTCATGGTTGTGGTCTTCACTTGAGTCATCTGGTTCATTGGGAATTTCCACTCGTCCACTTACATCCTCTTGATCCGTCAACTCGTTTGTGTTTAAGCTATTTTCTCCATTCTCGTACGTATCCTTAGTTGTCGAGCTATGTGCGGCCGCATCACATAGAGAGTTGAAGAAGCTTTTATATTATTTTAGGGATTTTAGTACTTTTGGAGAGAAGATCAAGACTCCTTTAGAGATTTGTATTGGTACCTATTGTTTCTTAACCTTATTCTATTTGTGCAATCTATTGAGATAGTCATTATGATTTGTTTGATCATGTTTGACTAGTTCTCCTTGTTAGATTAAGGGTTTATATGTATTGTTAAACATAGAGTTACTAGGGGAATCCATAAGGATCCCTCATCAAAGTTGATCTCCTTTCTTGTGTTCTAGAGTAGCTAACTAGAACCCTGAAATTAGGATATAGATAAACATGACGGTAGGATCTATACCTGATAATAATTTTGTTTAACTAGGTTGTTAGATGCATATGAAAGCCGATCTAGATTTACTTAGTGAAAAATATCGATTAGGACGATAATACTTGTCTAAGGTAGTATCGATCAAAACTCTTACCATATTATCGATCGACACGCGTTCTTTTCTTGCAGGTCGACAGCTCGACCAAAGACTTAGTCATCTTATTAGACTCGCATCGATAGCTGGATATCTTGATTTAGTATTCGAATTCTAGGAAAGTTTAAGACACACCCTTAGCATCTATATTACAATACTATAACCTGAGACCCTAGATCTAGCTATTCATTCTCATACGTTTACAAACCAATTCTCAATTAATCTCTATTGTTTAATACTTTACATTACTTGTCTAGCTTAATCTTAATATTTCTAAGTCTATTGTGTGTCCACGCTCCCTATGGATTCGATCCCTAAGTACTACAATTGATCCTCTTATTTGAGAGAGTAAAGTTGCTCACAGGGTAATTTGAGTGATATCAACATCATAAGTCCAACCTTCATTGTATGATCTTATTCTTTTTCTGGAGATGAATTACATTAGAGGTCAAATACTTTTAAAGGAGAAGGGGATGATGCAACCATTATTGGACATAACTCGACCTACGAAAAAATGGTTTACCAGAGCTCGACCGGGATGGACATGCATCTGAGTACAAGATGGCATGGTCAAGAAATGGACTGGACAAGTCAGCTTGTGCAAGAAATAGAACCTAGTCGGGAAATGAAAATTGGTCAAGAATTGGACATAGTGAGTGGTCGGGAAATGTGATATTGACGGGTGGAGAGCTAAAGATGGAGGACAAAGATCTAAATGTGGAAATGGAACAAGAAGAGAAACTTGCTTGACCAATATAGAACAAAATAGCCAAGTCAAATTCATTGGATCGAGTCCAAGAAGAAGATGGAGAAGAAGTGACCTTTAAGGCCCAAGAAGGACCATTGACCAATATAGAGGTCCACTTGTATTTTCACTTAGCCAATGACCAGATCAAAAACCAAGATTATTAAAATGCATTTGGGGCTTTGGTTCAACTCATGCAAGCAGAAGAAGACAAGATCATTGGTTTAGAGAAGGGACCGACCATATGGTTCAACTTCTCGATTTACAAACCAAGTGCAGTTAGGATTATTTTTCATCAATAGAATATGAATAGGGTTTTGCCAGTGTTGGTCTAGTTTATTATAAAGCTTGTAAACTATTTTAAGGAAATACACAATTTTTACACTGATCCAACTATCTTTGTCTTCTTTATTCACCAACTGAACATCGTTTAATGATCGGGAAAAGATTTTGTATCACGTGATTTTCAAGGCTACAAACGAAGTTACACTCGTAGACCATTGAATCTGAACAACAGTCGTGAACCATCCACTGTTCTTATGTGAAGACCATCGACCATAAAAGAATAGTCTCTTGGTCGACTCATTCCACCCATCTTCAAGCGATGTAGGGAGAGCAGTCTATCCAAGGCTATACCAAAGAACCTCAAAGCCTATGTGAGTACTAGAGGGCTCTAGGGGTGGGAAAAATTACTCGCTATTTGTCTCGTACTCGCTACTTGGTCGGTACTTGACTCGTAAAATCGATTACTTGGTTTGACCAAATCGAGTATCAAGTAATTTATTTAAATTACTCACAAGTGAAAGACAAATATCAAGTACTAAAATAAAAATAACTACTTGGCATTGTTGGCTTGTTATTCGCTTTTATTAATGAACAAAGATACATTTTTAAACTAATAGTAAAATTATTCATTTATATTTCTATTTCTATAAGTGAATCAAACATATATGATATATTTATAAACATCTTGAAGTTTTTTATATATATTATGTTTCTCGAATTGACTAAAATATAGAAAAACAATGAGATATTCTTTTTAAATAATAAAGTTATTTAGTTTTGAATTTCATCGAATTAGTAAATAATTTACTAGTAACTAGCAAAGAACTTATAAGTAGTTTACGAGTAACAAGTATTACAACAAAGAAAGTAATTTGTAAATCCACAAGTTTTTAGCAAGTATTTGAAACTACAAGTAATCAGTTTTAACAAATCAATCACAAGTAAAAAAAATCACTACACATATAAGCCAAGCCAGGTACAGGTACAAAGTACAAGGAAAATACCAAATACCCAACTTGTGCCCACTAGCTTCCTTATACAAGACATTGAATGAGCTTGTCAGGTACTTGAAGACAAAGTAACCGCTTGTATTCTTAAAGTTTATTAAACTGTATGAATCAAGCTTGATATTACAAAATTTACAAAGCATATTGTCATTTTAAGAAAATAAAAAAAAATCAAAACAAACACGACTACATATTCTGGCTTTTAGCTCAAGATAGAATTAGCATCAGAGAAGAAGACAGATTTATGTTTGGAATCTCTTTTCGTATGACGAGAGAGGCAACATGACGAGGTCCAAGAAGCAAGAAGCATCTTTGCTTTCATCTTTGGTTACTCTCTAAGAAGATAAGAAAGTGACGTAACCGCCTAATGGTACTCAGATAACTCATCCACCACATGTAAAGCATGTGGTGATAAGTGAAAAAAGCCAGCAAAGGGTAATAGGAATGAATATTATATTTAAATCATTATCTGAGACCGATACTTCTAAATTCTAATAAATGTGACAGCAACTTGAACCGGAACACGCAGAGCAGAGAGCTCAGCAGACTGCTTCTTAGTTGCTTTGTGCAGATTTTGAAAAATGGAGGAAAGGTCGGCGAGGAGAAGGGTACTGTTGGTTCCAGTTCCAGCTCAAGGACATATATCTCCAATGATGCAACTTGCCAAAACTCTTCACATGAAGGGTTTCTCAATCACAGTTGCTCAGACCAAGTTTAATTACTTAGGCCCTTCAGATGATTTCGCTGATTTTCAGTTTGTCACAATTCCAGAAAACCTACCAGAAACTGATTTCGAGAATCTAAGGCCAATACTGTTTCTTCTTAAGCTCAACAAAGAGTGTCAAGTGAGCTTCAAGGACTGTCTGAGCCGGCTGCAAAGTGTCTCATGTGTCATCTACGATGAGTTCATGTATTTCGCTAAAGCTGCAGCCAAGGAGCTTAAGCTTCCAAACGTTATTTTCAGCACCACAAATGCAACGACTTTTGTTTGCCGCACTGTTTTCGAGAAACTCTATGCAAACAATTTCATGGCTCCCCTGAAAGGTGCTCTAATTCTAGATTTCTGGTTTTCCCTAGTGTCAATGATCTTGTAATTGTATTGTGTTTGATCTTTATTCGCAGATTCCAAAGAACATCAAGACGAGCTAGTGCCTGGGCTTCATCCTTTGCGTTACAAAGACCTACCGACATCAAAGTTCGCACCATTAGAGAAGATACTTGAGTTGTACAGGTATACAGTTGACAAACAGTCAGCTTCGTTTGTGATAATCAACACGGCCATCTGTTTGGAGAGCTCATCTGTGTCTTGTCTGCAACAACAACTTGATATTCCAGTATATACTATAGGCCCTCTTCACATGGTGGCTTCAGCTCCTACGAGTCTGCTTGAAGAGAACAAGAGTTGTATTGAATGGTTGAACAAACAAAAGAAAAAATCGGTGATATTCATAAGCTTGGGAAGCTTAGCTTTGATGGAAACAAATGAGGTGATGGAAACAGCTTCGGGGTTAGATAGTAGCAACCAACACTTCTTGTGGGTGATTAAGCCAGGGTCAATACGTGGTTCGGAGTGGATAGAGTCCTTGCCTAAAGAATTTAGCAAGATGGTTTCTGGCCGAGGTTACATAGTGAAATGGGCACCACAGAAGGAAGTGCTTGCTCATCCTGCAGTAGGAGGGTTTTGGAGCCATTGTGGATGGAACTCGACTCTGGAGAGCATCGGCGAAGGTGTTCCAGTGATCTGCAGGCCTTTTTCTACAGATCAAAAGGTGAATGCAAGGTACTTGGATTATGTTTGGAGAATAGGGATTCAAGTGGAAGGTGAGCTAGACAGAGGAGCGGTCGAAAGAGCTGTGAAGAGGCTAATGGTGGGTGAAGAAGCAGAGGAGATGAGGAAGAGAGTCATCAGTTTGAAGGAGAGACTGAGAGCCTCTGTTAGAGATGGAGGTTCTTCGAACAACTCGCTTGATGAATTTGTACACTTCATGAAGTCTCTGTGAAGCAGATTAGAAAATAGTCGCTATGTAATAATAATTCACCATATCTAGCCAGTGAATCAGAAGGTTACAAAGTCAAATGCTGATGAAGGCAGTGGATTTATGACTTGTGTTATTACAAGAAATATATGTACTTTTTTATTCTAGAAAATCTTACATTCCAACGTTTTTTTGTTAAACTTTACTTTTCATTAATTAAAAGTTCTTTTTTTCTTTTATGAGTTTAAAACTCCATTAGAAGACCAGGTGTTACAACATATAGGAAGGCGTCACAAGCCAAAGAGTTTGCCATAACATAAATACAACAACATTGAAAGTGAGCATATAAAACACCAAAGGAAAGGAAAAATGATCGAATATCGAATAAGATTCGGTGAACATCAAATGAACACCTCTCTGAAAGAAGGCGACTGAGTTCTTAACAGTCTAACTTGTAGACAACCTTAGAGAAACTCGTTTATATAATCACAACTTATGCAACCAAAAGGGTTAAACACTATGAAATAGAAAACTTCCATAGACGACACTATGCTCCCTGAAGGTAAGTAGGTTCCATAAAGAAAAACACCAGGCTATGACAGCCTAAACTACCTCGGTTCAATGTAATGACACAACTGCTTTCACATTTCTTTCCCAGCTGCCACAAATGGAGAGAAAACAACAACAATGCATCCACTGTTACAGCACAAAACAATGAAGAACTGCATACTGCAATAAGGAGTTTATCCAAAGTGAGAGAATGACCACTGGAGAGTTCAAGAATATAGACAAAAGAGCCCAAACCACATGGGAATAAAGTCACAAACACCTTGAGATTTTGCCTACTTCTCAAACAACAGCAAGTGAAAAACGCTTTGGACATCTACCAACACAAAGAGCATATGAATCATAGTGAACAAAGCTTCATAGTACCAACCTAAGAGAATAACACTTCCTATAACAAGCCCTGCTAACAGAGACCCATAAATCTGAGACACTTTAGGATATGAGCTTGAAGGGCCAAAATCGAACCTGATAGCGGTAGAATAAACCGGAGAAAACCCAGAAAAGAAACTGCATGCTGCAGTAAGTGTGCCATTGAAAGAATCAAATGCAAGCACCAATGAACTAGTTACCAAACGAGCAGACAAACAAGTCGCTGGAGCTGCATAGATGAAGGACCAGTAGAGGGAAGGAGATAAATCCGATGAGTCGAGAAGGGGAGGAGGGTCATGAGGTTTAGGAGGAGAGCTCATGACTAGTAGATCTAGAGAGATGGCATTGGAGAGAGCCAAAGTTTCCACCGCAGCAAGAAGCAAAACGGAGACGCCATTATGGGGAGATTGGACGGTGGCTTAAGCAAAAACAGGAGACACGGTGGAGGATCGGGGGGAAATGGAGGCTCTGGGGGGTCCATCGGAAACACCACATGTAGATCTGGATCTGGTGGTTCAGGGGGAGGAGCAGATATTCAGCTACAAGGAAAGCCATTTTAAAGACAGAGGGAGATACCAAAGGAGAAGCTTCGCGGATGTGTGCGTGATGTTAGCGGCGGCGAAAAGCAGTCTCGTGCTTAAGAGGAGAGATCTTCATTCTGGCGAAGCACTACAAGAATACAAGGTCTTAACGACTACATATTTGGTACTTAGTTGGTCGTAATAAGGGTGTTACGACCAATTAACTTCCAAAATTGATTAGTCGTTATTCGCTGGTCGTAATTCACTATCAGTCGTACATTAGTCGTAATACTATGACCAGCCATATTGATTGTACCTTAGTCGTAACATTACGACTACATAGGCTGGTCGTAAATGAGTCAAAATTTTACGACTACCTCACGAAGTCGTATATGAACCGTACATTAATTAGTCGTAACAGTGACGTAAATTACGTCTACATGTTGGTGGTGGGTTGGTCGTAAATAACGACTAAAGAACCTCCACAGTAGAGGTAAACTGATCGTAAATTAACGACTACTTTACATCGACTATGGAGGTACATTGGTCATAAATTTGATACAAAATTACGTCTTGGTTATTATATTTACATATTTTATATTTTAATTAAACTATTTATTTTTTAAATTTAATTATAATATTAAAATAATTTTTTAATTTAATTTTTTAAAATTTGATAAATTTAAAAGAAAATATCTAGTCATCATCCATAAACATATTATATTCATAACATAAAAATATTCAAAATACAAAATAATTAAAACCGAAAAAACTAAGCATTAAGGTTTATTTCGTTGAAGAGATCAGAACTACCCTCGTCCACACGTTGCTCTAAATCCGCCTGCTCTTCGGGAGTGGGACTGGGTTAAAGCTCGGACATAGAGCCTGCCACGCAGAGGCAACAGACGGGTTGAGGTTCGAGGTTGTCTCTATCATCAGGTCGAACATATTTTCCATAGCCTTAAATTTGTCCATGTGGTCGGCTATGACTAGGGTGGCAGCTGCCAAATCCCTCCTGAGAGGGGACTCTTCTTCCATTCTTGCAGCGTGTTCATCTCTCGTCTTCGGGACTTCGTTGATAGTTCTGATCCCAACTATACGTTCCCTTCTCTTTGGGACAACCTTCAATTAATGAATAAATATTTATTAATAGTACATATATAAACTAAATTTAAAATTTAAAAATGTATATAAACATAAATTTCAAAGATCAAATATTTTACCTTCTCAAAAAATTTGTCTTGTTCGATGGCGGATAGTAGGACCGGTGCACCTTCTGGATTTCGTTGCGACAACTGAGTCTGGACATCCTGGATCCGAGCCTCTACATCGTTGTAGATCTTCTCTGTTTGAGGATGCGAGAAAGTGCCATTGGCATGCTGGTGTGTCGTCTTGTAAAGTCGGGCCAGAGATGGTGGTTCTCCTTCTTTGACAGCCTATATTTTTTAAAAAATATATTTAATTATATTCATGTGTTCAATATTTAATATAAATTAATTAAGAAAAATCAAAGGCTTACAATTTGTAGTGCCCTCCCGGCGTGTGGAGTCTGTCCAGAAGTATGACGCATGCAAATTCCAATAAGCCTTCAAGCCATTCCAAACGTCATTGATGAGGTACGTTTCTTTGGCGTCATCCCCCATAACCCTCCACTTTTCCTTCCAGTCGCCAACAATGTTCTTTAGGCGAGTCCTCGCCTTTTTGTAGAACCATTCCTTCACCATTTCGTTGACACCAATGGACCAATTCCATTTTTGCTACAAGAAAAATTATGAAAAAAAACTTTAATTAATTAAAATATTAATAAAAATATTAATTTTAAATCAAAAATAACTAAAGTATATTTAAAACTAACCGCGAAGCACTTGAACCAAGTGACGCGAAAGTGGTTCGGTGTAAGAGACCAGTTCAGATGCGCTTCCCAGAAGTTTTCCCTGATGATATCCCCAACGCTCTGTCCCACACAGTTGTCCGTCAAAAACTCACAAAATTTGAAAGAATACATATATTAATTAGACCAATTAATATATATTAATTAATTGTTATATATAAAATTAAATAATTAATTAATTGACATATATTTATATAATAATTAATGAATTACCAAAATGTGCCGGATTTTCGATCTGGATCGATGATTCGTAAACCTTCTTGTCCCGGCATCTGGAGAATGTCTTCCACTGTATATCTTGCATATGGTGCATTCGGTGGCACCATCAACTTTGGATGAACATCTGCAGGAGCCGGAGCAACTGCATGAGCCGGAGCAGCTCTAGAAACCAAAGGCTGCTGTGGAGGCTGGTGTGGAGGTTGTGGTGGAACTTGCTCCGGTGGCTCATCATAAGTAAAGTATGCCGCAGAATCATCAAACTGCGGATAGTATGGAGCTACAGGAGGGACGTCGTATGCCTGTGGAGGTATTTGGCTCTCCGGAACCGTGTCTTGGCCGGATGATGTGCCGGAGGTAGAAGCATTATGATCCGTCTGACCGAGAAAGGTATTCCCGTAAGAGTTTCTAGATGCAATGTTCCTAAGTCTCTTTCTACCGCTAGCCATAGCAATATCGTCACTCTGAATTTTTTTTTAAAAACATGGCTGGTTATAACCAATTCAAAGTTATTATATAAAAATATATAATCTAAACATATTCAAATTCCATCATAACTACATCCTAATCTACTTCCAACCTAAATTAATTTCATACATAATCTAATCACCTAACTAACCACCTAAAACTAAAAAAAAACTTACCGAGGGGAGGGGAAGTCGTTGTTAGAGAGAAGTGAATGAGCAACCGAAGTGCTTCGCGAGGTCCGACTATATATAGAGATTTACTTTTGGTCGTAATCTAGTCCTAACATTACGACCAATTAGGGACCAATAATGGTAAACTAGACGTAACATTACGACTAAAGAGTGACTATTAGGCATTACAACCAATTGGGGACCAGAGTTTCTTTCTATTTTACGACTAACTTGAGACTCGTAGTCGTAAATTAGAAGTTAATGTACAACTAATGTGGTACCAAGACCATTACGACAAACTAGTGACCACCATTGTAATACGAAACGTTTAGAGAGGTTTATAAAAACTTATGATAAACCTCTCTTTAACAATTTGTCAAATATTTAAAAAAAATCGATGGATACAAATTTATCTACCAGAGAATTTATCAGACGTTGGGATCCAATCGAAGAAACTGAAAATTCAGTTATATATTGAAATCACCAAATATCTTAAGTTATATACACTTCTAAACCCCAAACTACAAAGATTTAAAATAAGTTCATAATTTGGAAAACATAATTAATGATAAAACATATTATTTGTAATGCAATACAATGAGTTTAACAACAAAATAAAACACAAACGTTGTAACATAATCAAACTCGATCAGTCGTCATCAAAAACATCATCCACATCATCATGTTCTTCAAATTCATCTTTGTTTGCTTCGTCCGTAATTGCATCGTTTGGAAGTTCTTCATATCCCGGATTATGTGGATCAATAAGTAAAATATCATCAGTAGCTTGCTCAGGTACTTCTACTTGATTTACGACATCTTCTTGTAATGGTGGTTGTTCATCAGTCAATACTCGGCCCCGAGGTGTAACTTTTATATCGGCTAATCAAGATATTCCTGATTGTCTGATCCTCGGGTATGGAATGAAACAAACTTGGTCTGATTGAGAAGCCAATATATAGGGTTCAAATTTGTTGTACCTCCGTGTAGCATTTATATCAGCAACACCAAACTTGCTATAACGAACACCTCTATTGACGGTGGGGTCAAACTAGTCACATTTGAAGAGAACGCATTTCAGCTTCATGCCGGGGAACTCCACTTCGATGATCTCTTGTAAGATTTCATAGAAATCCGTTTCACTTTTCACACATACTCCATAGTTCATTGTTTCTCGCCAACTTCCATGTTCGTAAGTGTGAAAAGTGTAGCCTCGTGTGAAATACATAGATGATGTCGTGACCTTAGCGACCGGACCTTGTATCAATTCGTGTAACCACTGAGGATAAAATGGATTATCATAATCAACATGGATCATCAACGTACATATATAGAAATATATAAATAACTTCATTAAATATATAACTTAATCTGAAAAATTATATTGTCATGTATACCTGCGTTTTTAACCACTTCACAAAGTGTTGGTGTTTCCTTTTATTGAGATCATTGGTTGATATCCCTGGTATAGCTTCTTCGACTTGGGCGATGAAATCACTGTTTTAAATTAAAATGATCATTAAATAGTATATATGTGTGGTAAAATTTTACGGAAAAAAAATAATTTTAATTACTTTTCAAATAACTCAAGCTCCTCACAGTTAAGGAGTATATATATGTGGGCACTATGAGCGTCTTCTGAACACGACCACCAAACTTCCTTAAGTTTTTCACCTAGACGTCCAATCTGACAGAATATATCTGGAACATCTTCTATAACATATGTCTGCATAACATCACCATCATCATATCTGCTCGTTGTCCTTTTCTGTGTCCGGACTTGTGACCCAAAGTAGTACGATGTGAAGTGAAATGTTTCCACATTCAGACTCCCAGCAACTATTGAACCTTCTACCCTTGCCAGATTTTTTGCTTTCCCTTTCAAATGTTTCATAGCTCACTCGTAAGGATACATCCTTCCATTATGAACAGGTCCACGAAGCAGTGCCTCATGCGGAAGGTGGATAACTAGATGTTCCATGACGTCAAAAAAGGTTGGAGGAAAAATTTTCTCCAAATTGCACATCAAGATCGGGATATTCTCATCAAGTTGTCTGATGATGTCTACAGTTAAGGTGTGTGCGCTAAGTTATCTGAAAAAGCTCTGATGCCTACAAATAATATACAAACAAACCAAAAAACTTTTTATAAGTTTTTTCCAAACAAGAAGTAATAATAACTTTAATTATTTGTTACCTGCAAGTGCTTCGTGAACATTTTTTGGAAGCAACTCCGCAAATGCAAATGGTAGAAGTCGTTGCATAAACACATGACAGTCATGACTCTTCACCCCTGAAAACTTTTGTCCATGCTGATCAACAAATCTTGATAGATTTGAAACATATCCATCAGAAAACTACACATCTAAAGCCACCCACTTGAACAACGCCGCTTTTGCTGCTGCTGACAATCTGAAAATGGAAACCGGAATTTTCCCATCGTTTTTAATATGCAGCTCAATCCTAGAACATAATGCAGGCAAATCCAACCTTGAGTTCTTGTTATCTTTTGTCTTCTTGGGGACGTTCAACAAAGTATTAATGATGTTGTCAAAGAAATTCTCCTCTATATGCATCACGTCAAGATTATGGCGCAAAAGTAGATCTTTCCAATATGAAAGTTCCCAAAATATACTCTTCTTGTGCCAATTATGTTGTGTCCCGTAATCATCAGGCATATTTGCAAGAGTATGCCAGTTACCCCCTTTGGTGACTGTGTCTAGTCCACCATAATAATCAATATCCTTCTCGATTTCCTCTCTAGATAAATATGGTGGAGCGGTGTCCCGTACAACCCTTTTTGATCGAAACAATTTCTTGTTCCTTTGGTATGGATGATAATGGGAAGAAATCTCCGATGACAATCAAACCAAGACGTCTTCCTACCATTATTCAGCTGAAATGCGTCTGTGCTTCTCTTACAATAAGGACAAGATAGCCTCCCATGCGTCGTCCAACCTGACAGCATCCCGTATGCAGGAAAGTCACTAATGATCCACAAAAGAACTGCTCGCATTGTAAAGTTTGTTCTTGTTGAACAATCATATGTCTGCACACCCGTTGACCATAATCCCTTCAATTCTTCTATCAAAGGTTGTAGAAAAGCATCCAGGGACCTCTTCGGATGCTATGGACAATGTATCAATATACTCATGAAAAGAAATTTCTTTTCCATATAGATCTCTGGTGGAAGGTTGTATGGCATCAAGAAGACTGGCCAAAGCGAGTATTGTCTTCCAGACCTTCCAAATGAACTAAAGCCATATGTGCAGAGCCCAAGATAAACGTTGCAGGGGTTGCTTGCGAAATCAGGGTACACCGAATTCAAGAGTTTCCGCGCTTTTGCATCAGAGGGATGATTGATCTCGCCTTCCTTCTGAGTATGTTCCGCATGCCATCTCATTGATGTTGCCGTCTTCTCAGATTGATATAATCTCTTCAGTCTATCCTGAATAGGTAAGTACCAAATCCGTTGGTACGACACCCTATTCCGTCCACGTCCTTGCGGTTTATATCGTGCCTTCTTGCAAAATTTACACTCTAACAATTATGCATTGTTTTCCCAGTATATCATACAGTTGTATATACACACATCAATCATCTCTGAAGGTAAGCCAAGACTATGAACCAATTTCTGAATCTCATAATAAGGTTCAACACACAAATTATCTTCAGGCAAATACTCTTTAAACAACTCAGTCCATGCATCCATACAAACTTCAGGTAAGTTATGATTAGTTTTGATATTCATTATCCTAGATGCCAATGATAATTTAGAAAGACCTTCTCTACAACCTTCATAAATTGGCTCATTAGTTGCTGCTAGCATTTCATAAAATCTTTTTGCATCCAAGTTAGGCCCCTATACATTTTCTACCTCCTCCATTACTGATGTTGTTTCACGAAATGCATCTATAACCATATCATGCATCCTATCATGATCTACCGTATGATCCTCTTGATGATATCTTTCAGAAGGCAAATGTGGTTCTTCTCTGTTACGAACATTTTCAACCTGATTACTACTACTAGCTTCATTCCTATTATCACCCTTTCCGTGGTTAAACTAGATATAGTAATGTGGAGTAAATCCTATATTTACTATATGTTTCCAGACCGTTTCACTAGCAGCAAACTTCGTATTATTGCATTTAAGACAAAGACATAACATTTTACTTGTTTCCTATGTGAGAGACGTCTGTCCGGCCTGGTACATGAATATCTCTGATCCGTTGAGAAATTTGTTTGTTACTCTTCCCCTAGAATCTTTATGCGCATACATCCAACTCCGAAGCTCATAAATATTTCTAGACATTTTTTTACTCTTTTTTCGTTTTTTCTAGTGCATCTTAAGAATGAAGGAGAAGATCATATTTATAGGGAAACTTTTGATTTTGGTAGGTAGCAATATTATAACGAATGTACAGTTGATCATAACTAAAGTACCTTCATTTCTCGTAAGTTGGTAGTTAATTAGATGCTAAAGTTAGATGTAAGTTAGTCATACTCTTATGACTACTTTACGACTAAGAGAATGTGTAGTCGTAAATGAGATGTAATTTTACGTCTACTTTACGACTAACACATTTAGTAGCAAATTTACGTTCATATTACGACCAACTCTTTTGTAGTCGTAAGTTAGATGTAATGTCGACGTTAAATTACGACTGCACATTTGTAGTCGTTAATTGTGGTCGTTAATCTCACATTCTCTTGTAGTGAAGGAACTTGCTGTGTGGCTGTCTCGGACTCCGTTTCAGAGAGAGAAGCCACCTAGGGTGAACGCAACACTGTAGAGTGATTCTTACTTTCCAACCATAAAATAAAACTGGTGATGCAAAAGTGATCAGATGATAAGGTTGTTACTGAGTGTGTTATGTGCATAGAATAGGTCATAAATTGTTATCTAAAAGAAATATTGGGTTTCTCAAAGTAGAACCATAGTTAGCTAAAATCAATAACTCATGTCAGCCACGAAAAGAAGAGACATTCGCTTTTGTTGGCATGTCACATTCTTCCTTAGTTGAAAATTCACTAGTTCTAGCTCTCCAATCCAATCAAAGGTTATCACTTTGGAAAATGAATGTCGTAATAACTTGTATGGCCTCTTTAACTGATTTATATATTGAAAGTAGATAAACAAGAAGATTGTGTTTGACGACATCAGAAGATTGCATTGTTATTCAAGAATACTCATTGGTCTACCTTTGACACAATATACTGTACCATCTCCTATGTAGATGCAATGAGGAATTGGAGTAGAAAAATCAGCAATCTTTTTGAGGTGGACGGAATCTAAGAACCCCTAATAGTAATCAAGTATGATCAAGACCTGTAAATATGCAGAGCATTTCAGAAGGGTATGAGTATGACTAAATGACCCAGCTAAGATTATCAACTCTTTTGAATATGTAATACATTTACAAGTAGTTGATGATAGCTCTATCAAAATTAAAATGCACTGAACGAAGTGATAAGAAAAGCCCAAGACTATATTTTAGGCCATTTATATCAAAGAGTTCTATCAAATCATGTATTCCAAGAGTATCTATTTGTATAAAGTACACTATTCCCTCACTCTCATGTTGTCAAGTCAGAAAATAGGACACGGAGACGATGACACGTGTCCTTTTTTCAAAATGCGTTGTATCATTTAATCAGTTCTACGATTTATCCGGGCTTTAGTTTTGTTGGGCTGTGACTTCTCTTCATCGGGCCCATACCATAATATATCAACTTTGCCTAGATGAAACGCGTGTTTCCTATTAAGTTACTGTGTGTTCATCTTCGCATCTCTAGAAATAATAGCGATTAGGATGGGGCAGACGATCTTTCATCTTCTTCTTTACGGTACGAAACTATACCAGTGACCAAATTATCCTCTTAAAACCCTCTATTAATCGATCACCCATGATCTATATTGAATGCGATTTTTGATTCTGCGAGGCTGTGGACGTTCGACCATAAAAAGGTATGCTTTCTTACTTTGAGAATCATCCTCTCATTTGTTCTAAACTAACCAGTAAACAAAAACTGTGAGCTATGGCTAATGTTTCGGTCTTCTTCAATGATTTACAGAGTGGCCGCCCTCCACCATTGAAGTTCGCTTGCTCCGTTTCTGGGAGGACAGAACGTCCGACACAGTGGCGAACTCATGGGAGTGGATATGCTTCTACTGGATACACGCGGTGGAACGTCTGTCGTGTTGAATCCTGATTACCAACTTTTTTCCCTTGATTATGTTATTGAACATTTGCGTTGTGTTAAATCATTTAACCTAGTTTTCCAGATTAATTATTTTTTGTTGATTGTTCTATCTAATTCACATGTCTAAGAAAGTAGCAAGGATGGGAGACTACAGGAATACTAGTTGACCAGTTACAGACCCTAACTGTGAAAGTTTAAGATTCTAGCGTTAGTACATGGCAATGTTTTCCTAATAAAGTTTTCTTCATACTGTCTGGCATAGGCCGAATAAGCTACACACGAGTAAATGATTAGGGGTGCGAGGCAGATGAGTGGAAGTTGGTGGGTCAATTAAGTTACCTCCAGTTCTACTGAACTTGGCTAATTGTGACATGTTTTTGTAGAAAGAAGAAGAAAAAGCTCGACAAGCCTTAAAAGAAGAGACAGCTGCCTTTGAGTTTGAAAAAATGGAAAAGGGGTTGTCAGTTGACGCTGAAGGTACTACGGAGGAAGTGCATGGTGGAAACAAAGGTTTCCTTTCAGAAATTTTTGAATACAAAAGGTACATATTGAATAACCAAACACTTTTCCACCTCCCATTATAACCGTCATTCTGCCAACAGCAACAAACTTTGCGGTGAAGGATAGATATACAAGTATTATGAACATCAACAACAGTTCGCAGAGGGACGTGCCTTAGTACATCTTCGTCTTAAAGAGTGAGAAATTTCCTATTCCTATTTTCCAAAATTGCAACAAGTTCTACCTAACAAAAAAATGAATGATTTTGCTGCTGTGAGGTTCTGTAAAATAATTTACCGGGCTCTCTTTATTTTAGTTACTACAAACTAACGTGTTGTCAATATGTTTTCTGAAGAGGTGTGCAGTTTCAGAGTAGGATGGGAGCAGGGGAAGAGATCGGGAGAGGTCATTTTGAGTGCACTTGCTCTGCTAGCCTAAGTTCAAGAAAGAGATCTCAAGGGTTGGGAGGTTGCTGTTAAAGTCACCCCAAAATCAAAGGTCTACTTTACAGTTCTCCCAAGTTTTAATCTTAAGGTTTATGCTTCAATTGGCTTTAGGTCTGCATACTCTTTGATGATTGGTGGGAGAGAAATGTTTCATTGTATTGTCATAAAACTACAACTTTGTGTGGTTGTTGTGATTTTCGGTTGTTAGATGTTAGTGTTTCACGATACTGATAGCTTTTGGTTGCCGATTGCAGAGAATTCAAAGAAGATATCATTCCTAGATTCTTTTGATGTTCCTTCATAGAATCAAGCATATTGTGATAATTCAGAGTTTATGGTTTTGTTAACATATATTTATAAAAAAATGAAAACCCAAGAAAGATGATTTTTAGTTTCATTTCTCCTGCTTTTAGTAAACACTGCCTTCTGTTTATCCAGGTTTGCTTTGCTGGCGAGTGATGGCCGTATAACAAAGAGAAGGTATGCCACATTTAGCGGCTGTTTCTTTAGATGCTGAGATCGACATGAAAATAGCTTTTTCTGAGTCGAAGGAAAAAGAAGCCAGAAGGGAAATAGTGGAGCTACTAAAGCAGCTGCAGCAATCAACTCAAAGGCTGATATAGCAAAATCATTCACTTTCACAGTGAAGCAAAATCATTCACTAAAGAGCTACAGAAGTCTCAAGAAGAAGCAGAGCAAGCAAAGGCTGGGGCAAGTACAATGGAGACCATTTTATTTGCAGCTCATGAATAAACTAAGGTTGCTAAAGGTTCAGAGAGGTTGGCATTAGCCGCCATCTGCTTAGACAGTGTGCTCATGATGCTGAAGAAGAAGCCAATACAAGGGTTGCAACACTTGTTCTAAGATCGAAGAAGCTAGAGAAATAGAGAAGGTAAACTTGGAGAGGAAGAAGCAAAAAACACTTTCAGAAGCAACTGGGAGGGCTAAAGAAGAAGAGTTAGGCGTAGAACAAGAGTTGTGAAAATGGAATGAAGAATATAAAGTAAAGAAAGATCCGTGATAATAGAGTGAGCATAGATAAAATTTATGGAAGAAGAATAGAAGGGTCAAAGGCGAAGAAACTGAGTCTAATGGAACTGAACAAACTTCTTCCCACAACAAATCCTAGAAAAAGTTCACATAAGTGAGTCTGGTGCGAAGAAGTTGATTAAGTAAGATTTGTTTTTATAAATGTAAAAGTCTACATTATAAAAGAAGAGTTGAGTCATCTCGGTTTCTGATACTTAGAGCATCAGCAACGCTAAGTCTCTCTAGGCACAGTTCTTTAAGCATTGATATTAATATATTACTACAAATAATTTATCTGATTAAATGTAAATATTTAAACGGAGAGATCTTCATTATGGCGAAGGAACTTTCTGTGTGGCTGTCTCGGACTCCGTTTCAGAGAGAGAAACCACCTAGGGCGAACGCAACACTGTAGAGTGATTCTTACTTTCCAACCATAAAATAAAACTGGTAATGCAAAAGTGATCAAATGATAAGGTCGTCACTGAATGTGTTATGTGCAGAGAATAGGTCATAAATTGTTATCTAAAAGAAATATTGGGTATCTCAAAGTAGAACCATAGTTAGCTAAAATCAATAACTCATGTCAGCCACGAAAAGAAGAGACATTCGCTTTTGTTGGAATGTCACTTTCTTCCTTTAGTTGAAAGTTCACTGGTTTGTAGCTCTCCAATCCAATCAAAGGTTTTCGCTTTGGAAAATCAATGTCATAAGAACTTGAATGTCCTCTTTAACTGATTTATATATTGAAAGTAGATAAACAGGAAGATTGTGTCTGACGACATCAGAAGATTGCATTGTTCTTCAAGAATACTCATTGGTCTACCTTTGACATGATATACTGTACCATCTCCTATGTAGATGCAATGAGGAATTGAATTAGAAAAGTCAGCAATCGTTTTGAGGTGGACGGAATCTAAGAACCTGTAATAGTAATCAAGTATGATCAAGACCTGTAAATATGCAGAGCATTTCAGAAGGGTATGAGTATGACTAAAGGACCCATCTAAGATTATCAACTCTTTTGCATATGTAATACATTTACAAGTAGTTGATAATAGCTCTATCAAAATTAAAATGCACTGAACGAAGTGATAAGAAAAAGCCCAAGACTATATTTAGGCCATTTATATCAAAGAGTTCAATCAAATCATGTATTCCAAGAATATCTATTTATATAAAGTACACTATTCCCTCATTCTCATGCTGTCAAGTCAGAAAATGAGGCACAGAGACGATGACACATGTTCTTTTTTCAAAACGCGTCGTATCATTTAATCAGTTCTGCGATTCATTCGGGCTTTAGTTTTGTTGGGCTGTTACTTCTCTTCGTCGGGCCAATACCATAATATATCAACTTTGCCCAGATGAAACGCCGTGTTTCCTATTAAGTTACTGTGTGTTCATCTTTGCATCTCCAGAAATAATAGCGATTAGGATTGGGCAGACGATCTTTCATCTTCTTCTTTACGGTACGAAACGATACCACTGACCAAATTATCCTCTTAAAACCATCTATTAGTCGATCACCCATGATATATATTCAATGTGAGTTTTGATTCTGTGAGGTTGTGGACATTCGACCATAAAAAGGTATGCTTTCTTACTTTGAGAATTGTCCTCTCATTTGTTCTAAGCTAACCATAGCTATTTCTGGTGCTACCAAAGCAGCTGCAGGAATCAACTCAAAGGCTGATAAAGCAATATCATTCACTTTCACAGTGAAGCAAAATCATTCACTAAAGAGCTACAGAAGTCTCAAGAAGAAGCAGAGCAAGCAAAGGCTGGGGTAAGTACAATGGAGACCATTTTATTTGCAGCTCATGAATAAACTAAGGTTGCTAAAGGTTCAGAGAGTTTGGCATTAGCCGCCATCTGTTAGCCAGTGTGCTCATGATGCTCAAGAAGAAGCCAATACAAGGGTTGCAACACTTGTTCTGAGATCGAAGAAGCTAGAGAAATAGAGAAGGTAAACTTGGGGAGGAAGAAGCAAAAAAACACTTTCAAAAGCAACTGGGAGGGCTAAAGAAGAAGAGTTAGGCATAGAACAAGAGTTGTGGAAATGGAATGAAGAATATAAATTAAAGAAAGATCCGTACTAAAAGAGTGAGCATAGATAAAATTTATGGAAGAAGAATAGAAGGGTCAAAGGCGAAGAAACTGAGTCTAATGGAACTAAACAAACCTAATCCCACAACAAATCCTAGAAAAAGGTCACATAAGTGAGTTTGGTACGAAGAAGTTTATTAAGTAAGATTTGTTTTTATAAATGTAAAAGTCTATATTATAAAAGAAGAGTTGAGTCATCTCAGTTTCTGATACTTATAGCATCAGCAACGCTAAGTCTCTCTAGGCACAATTCTTTAAGCACTCATATCAATATATTACTATTAAATGTAAATATTTAAAAAATAGTTCTACAAACAAAACAAAAAAACATATGTAGAAATAAGTTCTTTCCATCTGCCAACATTTCTTTAGGAGGAAGCGTACCTCAACATTTCTTACTTTTCTTTCTTACTTTAGCATATTCTATTAATATTTTCTAGAGATACTCTATTAAGAGATCATCACTAATCATGCTTTTAGAACATCCACAGTGTGGGATTCGCACATGGTACCTACAAATAAAAACAAATGAAAATAATTAAAACAGATGAGAGAGAGTATAGAACGACTCTTCTTGAAGAAATGTTTGAAAATGGGAAAGGTACTGCAGTTACACATGTCAAACAAAGGACAATTTAACTGTATTTAAAAATTAAAACTAAATACATAATAAAACTATTAATAGTTTATATTTGTTAAGAGATTCACCTTCTATTCACTAGATTCTCTCAGTGACGACCAATAACTTGATATATTAATGTTATTTTATTTGAACAACTGATGCAATAGAACCGGGATTATTAAGGCAACGATTACCAAAAGAGCAATCTTGAAGTTCGATCTAAAATTAAAATACGTTTTAAATAACATTAATAGCTGATAATTTACTAAACTATAATCTTTTTAGTAATAATATCTTATCTCGTACATGAAAATAGTATTGTACCAATTTTAGATCAAATTTCTTTTTCATAGTATTGTGTGATTTAATAGTCCAATACATTTAAATTTCTAAGAAAATATATTATTATTTGTGTTATTAGTTTATGTATTTTAATTGATTCAGAAATCCAAATAATATTTACAAATCCAAGTAAAATATACATATTTTAAAATCTAACATAAGAGTTTTAATTAGTATTTACAAATTCAAAGGTGTTTCCTCGGATTACCTTCGTATTTGAAACTTTATAGTTTAACAAAGAAATATATGTAAATCTATTCAAATCCATTGTAAAATCAAATCTATTAATAAATTTGTATAATTGGATAACACTGATTTGAATTAAAAATTATAAATCATGACACCAATACTGCATGATTTCAATATGTATTTAACAATTATAGAATCAATGACACTATATTTAATTTAGATTTGCAAATATATTAAAATTCACTAACCAATAACATAACAAATAAAATTATAAATTAGATTATCTTATGAAATTGAGAAAATAACATTACAAAAATTTGGACAGTTAATGATCCCAGATATTAGATTGACGTGGTCACACATGTGTCGAGACAAAATATTTTAGTCAAAATGTTTCTCATTTTCAGATACAAGAAGTTATACATTAAACTTATATTATAAGCAAGTATTACAAATAGAGACTCTATTTTCATGTTCTAGATGTTTCCATCTTCAGATTTTTTACCATTTCTTCGTTTTTTGATAATTAAAGTACACGAAACACAATTTACAAAATTCCGTAACACTTCTAGTTAATAAATTACATATGGAACAGAGAAGAAGCTTGCAGTAGACGAAACAACATTTACAAAATTGGACAGAGTATTAGTTGGTAAATAAAATTTGGAGTCCTTCCGTGTTATCTACGAACGAACATACGTTTATTCTAAATCACAAAAGATTATGTTAGAACCAAGAAATAAAAAACTCATGTATCTTTTAATTAACAACATACAAATGAATTAATATTTTAAAATTAAAATGAAGATTTATTATATGTTTAAATTTGGATAAATGTTACGCTCAGTTTATCCATTTAAAATAATACATTTGTCACATATTTGCCTTTTATTTTTATTTATAATTTATTCATTTTCACCTTATAATAAATTTATTAGTACGATTAATTACATAATATATAAGCAAATATAACCAAAAACATCACACAAAAGAAACAAAGAAAAGCCAAGAAATTTACTTCTTTAGTGAACTATTCAACGTAATTAATTATATAACCATACATAAAGTAACCATAATAACCCATTATAACATAAATATCAAAAAAGATAGGGATTGAAGACGGCGCTCTCCCTAGGGTTTCCAGGCGATCACACAGGAGATCTCCGCAACGATCCTCCTCCTCCGATGACTCTTTCTCCGTTCGTGACTCCATCGTCGACAGCACAGTTCCGGCAGATCAGTTACGACAGCAAAGGCGATCTCAAGCCTCCTTCCGCTTCACGTCGATCTCCATACCGTGTTCGTTTCCAGCGTCAACTCTCAGATCTGGTAGATCGTACGAGAGCATACACTCATTGGTGTATATTGAGATTGTACGGCAGCGTTGACTTTCATCTCTTGTGCTCTCTCCTCCTTCTGTGCTTTATTCTAGCCGACCTGGGTTCTCGTCAAGTTTTCATTGCTTCATGGGATCGGGTTTAATTACGAAGCCGAGATCCTGGTCTCTGGTTTTACTTGGCCTCTCTTGCTACCGACACCCTCTGACGTCTCCGATTGATTGTAACCAGAACTCTCTGCATTCTCTTGAGTTATGTCTTACCGGTGAGACGTTTTCTCGGTTTGGGGAAGGTTACTCGGTACGCTCTTTGGTGTATCGTCACTCTCTGAGGTACATCGTGAGAATCACTTGACATCCACGATAATAATACACAAAACGTATGCATCATGCGTGACATGTTGGCTGATCAGTAATACTCTAATACACTCGTTGGTGTATTGGTTTGTATACAACTTTGCTTGGGCTTCCGTTACTCTAGTTATCTGTTGTCCTCTCATATGAGGCCGTCACAGAGACAGATGTCTGCTCATTTAGGGGATATCAAAGGCAAGGGATTTCTCTATGACGATGATGAACCAATAAAATTAACGGATCATGATGATGCTTTCGTCATAAAAGAATTCAGATTAAGCCTTATTGGGAAAATCCTAAATCCGAAGAAACAAAAAGTGGAGAAACTTCTTTAAACGATGCCATCTCAGTAGGGTCTACATGATAAGATTACAGCGAATGATTTGGGAAATGGGAAGTTTCTTTTTAACTTCAGCTCTGAGGATGACTTAAGCTCTGTTCTTCGACATGGTCCATTTCATTTCAACTTATGCATGTTTGTGTTGGTTCAATGGGAACCAATAATACACAATGATTCCCCATGGGTAATTCCATTCTGGGTGCAACTGGTTGGTTTCCTTTTACACTTATGGACGGACATAAACCTAAGAACCATTGGTGAAAGACTTGGTCATGTTGACACTTTAGAGCTATCTGAGGGTCGTATGCTCATTGAGATAGATTCACGCCGTCCACTAAAATTCTCAAGGAAAGTCCAGTCACCAGAAGGAGAAGAAGTTACCATTGAGATTAAATATGATATTCTGTTTAAACACTATACTATCCGTGGCCTACTATCACATGAGAAAGGATATTGTCCTTCGACAAGTATCCAAAATCGGCTACAGTCTCCGAGAGAACGGCCTGATGTTTTCTCTAAAGTTCAAGCTCTACCTGAGAAATATATTCTGCAGTCTCAGACACATGTCGAGCCAGACAACCCACATGAGGCCAGGTTTTCCTTGGGACAAAGGAAAGGAATAAATCATAAAGAGCAGCATTCACATCGATATGATATAGGAGAGCGACGTTATGAGAATAACCATGCTTACTTTCGTTCCAGGGATAGAGATGGGTACCGCTGGGATGATAGAGCTTCCAGAAATCGATATGAATTCCGTAGAAGCAATCGATTTGGAGGAAGTCAGTATGCACCTTACCATCACAAACAAGACCAAAGATGGAGATCTCAACCAGCGCCTATTATGGATACTGTGGAGGACAAGCAGCGGTCTCTTATTCATGTTGAGGACTGGAAGGGGAAATTTGCTGTCTCCCGCGTGGACAATCGCGATGTCTCACTGGATATTGTTCCTTATGAACAAATATCGACCATTCATGGATCTCCGTCTGATAGGCAACAAACGAGTGGGGATCTCCAACAAAGGAGGATGATAGCAAGTAATATTGTGACCCCATCAGCAGGGGACATTTCTATGGATGATAATGTAACTATCCGTAGTAAGGGAGCAGCTCGAGCACTATCCTTTTCACCTAAACTCGCGGCTGGGAATAGGGATGATCAGATCATTGGGGCATTGGGTGACGTGGAAATGACTGAGCAAGATGATGCAATGCTAGGATTTGAACCAAAGGAGGATGACTTACTGGGAGAGGAGCTGTTGGAATCTGTGACTAAATGGCCAGAACCGCTATATGTGGTGGAGGGGCGATTTAAATCAGAAAAGAAGGCAACAAAAGTAGTGAAATCAGGTACAAAGAAGATTGCTTCTATGGGCTTTACAAGCAAGAAACTTGAGTTCTTTTGTCAAGGATCTCCAAACAAACGATCTAAGTCTCAGGGACCAAATATGGCTGCTGGAGCAAGCAAATCAGGAAGACACGAGAAGAAGATGAGAGATAAACATGGAAAAAAGGAGGTTGCAATGAGTCCTAGAAACTCATCGACCACTGAGCCATGAAGATGATTAGTTGGAACTGTTGAGGGATTGGGAACAACCTCACAGTTTAACGCCTTAAGGAGATGTGCCAGAAACATCGCCCAGGACTTATGTTCCTTTCTGAGACGAAGAATAGTAGGTCAATGTTGCAAAACATTCAGACCGAGTTAGGATTTGACCGTTTGTTTACCGTGGAGCCACTTGGCCTCAGCGGTGGTTTAGCTTTATTTTCTTTGGAAGAATTTCAAATTAAAGTTTTGTTTCAAATAAAAGAATGATTGATGTAGAAGCAGTCATTGATGGAATAAAGGTCTATATGACATTTGTGCATGGTGATCCTGTGTTAGAGCTAAAAGACCAAAACGTCTTACGCGTTTCTCCACCACAAGAACTGGACCATGGTTTATGATTGGCGATTTTAATGAAATATCATATCATAATGAAAAAGTTGGTGGGAAACCTCGCTCAGAAAACTCTTTTTTACCTTTCAAACAAATGCTAAGTGATTGTGGAATGCTGGAGTTTCCATATTCTGGAAATATGCACTCATGGGTTGGGAAGAGGGCAAGGAGAATCACCGTAAGATGTCGATTGGACATAGCTGTTGGTAATGAAGAGTGCCATGAGAAATTTCCATATACTGGGGTAAATTATATGCGGCTTTGGGGATCGGATCATCGCCCAGTTCTTGCAAATATTTTATCGAAGCCTGTGAGGAAATCAAAGTCATTCAAATTTGACAAGAGATGGATTGATAACGATGAATTACGGCAAGTCATTTTGGACGGCTGGAAATCTATTGAATTATCCCCTAATGCAAATATCATGGAACATATCTCAAGTTGTCGCAAAGCCTTAGGACGATGGAGGAGACAACATAATCTAAACTCAGGCAAGCAAGTAGAGGATTTGAAAGACAAAGTGGAGGGGCAATATCTAAACGATGAAGCCACAACAAAGGAAATAGCTAAGGTTTTGAAGGAATTCTCTAATGCTCTTAAGGCGGAAGAGATATTTTGGAAACAGAAGAGTCGAATTTTCTGGCTTAGAGAGGGAGACCGGAACACAAAATTTTCTCACTGACAAAGCATCAAAGGGCGAGAAATAAGATCACTCAGCTTCTCGGTCCTGATGGAAATATAGTGGAAGATGATGATGGACTAGTAGCCATAGCTACTAGTTATTTCCGAGAGTTATTTGGGTCTTCCAACCAAGAGAATTTAGATGAAGCTTTATCGGAGGTCTCCACAACAATTTCTGGATCAGATAATGAGGAACTCACAGGGCCGGTTTCGAAATGGGAAATTAAATAAGCCCTATTCGCAATGCATCCGGAGAAAGCCCCAGGGCTAGACAGAATGACAGCATTATTCTATCAAAAATTTTGGGTTATAGTGAAGGAGGATCTAACTTATGGTTAACCAATTTCTTTTTAAGGGAACAATGCCTACTTGATTAAACGACACAAATATATGCCTCATCCCTAAGGTTAATAAGCCAAACGAGATGTCCAAATTCTGGTCTATTAGTTTGTGTAATGTCTGTTATAAGATAATCTCTAAGGTCCTATGCCAGAGATTAAAAAAAGTTCTACCAGGACTAATATCTGAAACTCAATCGGCATTTGTTGCTGGAAGACAAATTTTGGATAATGTTATGATTGCACAAGAAATGTTTCATGCGTTGCGAACAAAACCAAACAGACGAAACAAGAGGATGGCCAATAAGACATCTATGAGCAAAGCGTATGATATAATGGAATGGACCTTCATCAAAGCAGTAATGCAAAAGATGGGGTTTTCAAAAATATGGAAAGATTGGATCATGCGGTGCATCACTTCGGTTAAGTACAAAGTTCTCATGAATGGTCAGCCAAGAGGGAACATTGTTCCGGAAAGAGGTCTACGACAAGGAGATCCTTTGTCTCCTTTCATCTTTATTCTATGCACGGAAGCGCTCGTTAGCCTTCTCAATCATGCTGAGAATCAAGGGAAAATAATAGGGATGCGGGCTACTCGCGTGTGTCCCTCGACATCTCACCTTCTCTTTGCTGATGATAGACTTTTCTTCCGTAAGGTGGAGCCCCGTGAATGTGAAGAAGTAATGAAAGTGATAAGGAAATATGGTAAAGCGTCTGGACAGTGTATTAATTTTGACAAGTCTTCCTTGCTCTTTGGTAAGAAGATAGATGTGCATTCTCGTGAGCAAATTAAAGAAAAGCTAGGAATCTAGAATGAAGGAGGGATGGGGTCATATTTGGGAATACCAGAAGATATCATTGGCTCTAAATGCAAACTCTTTTCTTTCCTTAAAGATAAATTGATGCACAGAGTGAATGGCTAGACGGGTAGATGGCTCTCGAAAGGTGGGAAAGAGGTTTTAATTAAATTCATTCTACTAGCTCTCCCAACATATGTGATGTCGACTTTCCTACTGCCATCAGAGATCTGTGAAAAACTTGCAAGTGCCATTGCACATTTTTGGTGGAGTTCAAATCCACCAAAGAGAGGTATTTGCTGGGCGAAATCGGAAAAACTGTGCAAACCAAGGGAGGATGAGGCCTGGGATTTCGTTTGGTTCATGAGTTTAATTTGGCTCTTTTGGCCAAACAACTATGGAGATTAAGTCAGCGTCCGGACTCCCTGGTGGCGAGGGTGCTAAGAGGGAGATATTATCAAATGAGTTCGCATTTGCGCTCATTTCCAACCAACAACCCCTCATTTGTGTGGACCAGTATTTCGGCGGCACGGAGTCTATTACTATTAGGTATTAGACACAAGATTGATTCAGGACATGAGGTTAAAGTGTGGGAGGATCCCTGGATCCCGCAATACTTGCTAGACCGGCCCAGTTCTCTGCTCCAATTCTGCACCCAAATATGAGAGTTAGCGAATTGATAAACCAAGAGTCAAAGGAATGGGATATGGATCTGCTGTTTAACTATGTTGACACGGCTGGCATTCCTCTGATACAGAGCTTAGCTATTAGTACAACAAACCATAGAGATACTTTCCGCTGGAGCTATACCAAGAATGGCTAGTACACAGTAAAATCAGGTTACTGGGTAGCTCGGAAACTTCTACGGAAAAATGAGGAAGGAGCAAAATGTGGACCTAGTATAACTGATCTACAAGCATTTGCTTGGAAGGTCGATGCACCTCAAAAATATTTCATCTTATGTGGCAGTTGATAACAGGACATGTGGCGGTCACGAAGAATCTGAATTATAGAAATTTGTAATGCGACAATTACTGTCCGCGATGTGGAGAGCCGGAAGAGACAGCAAACCATGCTATTTTTGAGTGTCCCCCTGCCCTACAAGTATGGGCTCTATCATCGACGCCCTCTAGTCAAAATACGTTCCCACTTCCTAATATCTATGCCAACATGGATTATCTATTTTGGAGAAAGAATGAAATTATTGCTCCTAAGTCACGCAAGGATCCTTATCTTTGGATAATCTGGTACATCTGGAAGACTAGGAATGATAAATTATTTAGGAGAATAGATCGAGACACAATGGACTTAGTATGATATGTAGAGAGTGAATGCTTTGGCATGGTTTAACGCCAATGAGAAGGCCAATCTGGAATCACAAGGCCACATGAGAGAGGAATCACATGCCTTAAGTGTGGCGGACATTTGTTTGGTGGACGATTCTTGGACCGCGGATGATGAGTATAGTGGATGCGGATGGGTATGGAAGGACTGCAGTGGGAAGACGGAGCTCATGGGGACGTAAAATCTAAGTAAGCGAGAATCGGCGCTTCATTCGGAGTTAGAAGCCCTTATATAGGCAATGGAGAGTATATTGCAACATTCGTCTTGTCAACGATTCAGTACTGATTACAAGGATGTTATAGCTATGATAAAGGAACCGGAGGCATGGTTAAATTTTGCGACAGATTTAGAGGCTATTAAGACGCTGCTGATATGCTTCCCAGGATTCGAGATACATTATATCCCTAAAACTCACAATGGAACCGCAGATGCTCTGGCCAAGACTGCACGTTTATTTCACAGAAATCTTAATTTTGTTGGTTGTTCTATTCCGGTCTGGATTCCCAGACCACCTCAAGTTTGAGTAATAGAATAGCCGTTTGTTGCAAAAAAAAACATAAATATCAAAAAAACAACAACAATTGTTAACAAAATAGCAATTACTAACAGTGTCCAAAACAACTATAATAATTTTGACAAGGACTTCCTCTAAATTAAAACTTCATTCTTCACTATTTTATAAACCATCACAAAAAAATAAAATACAATGGTATTTGAAAACTCGATCTCATTCTCTTTTAGTTGAATTCGATTGATTTATGTATTTATAGTGTTATAATACTTTAAACACTATAAAATTTTACATTTCTGAATTAAAACAGCAACTAGAATCCGGTCATTTTTAGTTATATAATTGAAATTTGGTGTGGACAATATAATCATACTCACACCCAACTTAACATAATAGAAAACTTACACAAAACTATATCATTTATTAAAATTGATCCATCAAATTTCGGGTGTAGCTCTGACCAGCCCTAGTTAACTATACTTAAAAGACAGAAAACTTGACTAAGGATGAATTCTCCACTAGCAAAACCAAAGCTCACCTACCCCTGCCTCATTGATAAATCCTCAATCTATAGACACATGTTAATTCTTATTAGCACTTCCACTGTTAGATCCAAAATTGTTCTGCTGCATCATACATGGATTTGCAGGTCCACTAGCTTCCATGATGATGGTTCTGATGATAAGGATCATGACCGTCATTCTGGTGATTATATCCTTGCATACCCATATGATGCGCATAAACTGGCGTCTGCATCATCGGCGACACGGGAACTGGCACTCCCACGTGCCCGACCGATCCATTCCCATTACTGCCTCTGATTTCTTGGAAGCTCTGCGGAGGCACAGACGTTGAGTAGAAGAGCTAGACGGGACCTTCCATCGCCAATCCCTGCATCCGTTTCAGACATAACGTTCTCTCCATCGTTAATCCTTCCACGTTCATCAGCTCCATAATCGTCTTGGGCACAGCGGTTTTAGTTCCTGAGCAACAACATCAACGAATCTCTTGTGCAACTGTGGCGTCCAAACTAAACGCTGCGGTTTCAGTGTCTTCTCCTCAGTTCCAGAACCTCCTTCCGCCACCATCATCTGATGTCTTTTGTTTCTTCAAATCCGTTCTGGGACTGCTCGATCCGAACCGATCTTCCTCGTTATTCGAAGAGGAGGTGTTGGAACCGGAAGACCCGCTGCGCAGCGACGAGAGTGTACGGTTCTTCTTCGGGGTTATGCTAACAGCCATCGCGAGATTCGGAGGGATCAGAGTGTATGAAAGCAATGCAAATTCTTTGTCGCTACCTTTCCCCATCTCCCAGTCCAGAACCCTATTTCCTTCCCCGGAAACATCGTAATCGCTCATCCGCACTTCCTCTCCCATTTTCACTGTCCATTTCTCCAAATTTAGATTCAGTTTCAAACCTTGAAGCTCGAAGTCTGTTAGAATTCGAATCAAAGGTCAAAGAAAAGGCAAGATTGAAAGTTCGTGAGAAGTTTGGTTTGGTTTGTGATGAAGAGCAATTTTCGAAAGGGAGAAAATAAATAGAGAAATCGTCTCCAGTGTACCTCCATCTATTTTGTAAAGCTATAATATCCTCTTTATAACTATATTTTTGTTTACAATTATTTTAAATTAGAAAATGAATGAAAGCCCAAAAAACCATAGAAACGTACTATATTTACGGTGAAACCAAGGGTCAAATCCATGTCCCCACCCACCCAGCAACTTCTTGAATCTACATTGTGTAAACCTAAAATCAAACGCGATTTCTAATCGTATATCTCCCTTTTCACTATAAATTCCCCATTCTCTATCTCTTTCACGAAAGTAACGAAGAGGAAAAGGAAACAATCTCCTAGAAAACTAAGGACAACCATCGAGAGGTAATGTTCTTCTTTGTTTGAATTAAGGTTTTCGTGATATTTGAATTCGATTTCGTCTCATTCTGATCGTGTCTCTGTCTCTCGAGTTTGTGTCATTCAGTCGTGTTTCTGTCTCTCTCGATTTGGTCTCATTTCGTCTTGAATGAACATTGTAGGAAGTGAAAATGGCGAGGAAACGATGGACGAGGAAGAAGAAGAAAACATAACCACTGAATGATATAACTTCTCCTTTAAAAGAAGTTCCTGAGGCTGGAGAAGAGGTTGAGATTCCGAAGTCCTTTGAAGAAGAGAATGAACAGGAGGACAATGTTGTTGAAGATGAAGAGAACGAGAAGGAGCCAAACCCGATTGAATATGAAGAGAACGAGAATGAGCCAAACCCGGTTGAAAATGAAGATGAAGAGAATGAGGAAAACACAGTAGAAGAGGAAGAGAGGTCAGAGGAAGAAGATGTGAACTTGGATGAAAATGAAGTAGAAGAGAATGGAGAAGAGAATGAGGAGAACTCGGGAGAAGAGGAAGAAGAAGAGAATGGAGATGATAACGAGGGGAACATTGAGAAAGAATGAGATAATGGAGAAGATAATGAGGACAATTCATGAGAGGAGGAAGAGACGAATTCTGTCAATAATCCTTCTGGTGAAGATGTGCAGACCAATGAAGAAGTAAATAGAGAAGAAGGAAGTACAGTCAAACTTTAAGCGAGGTTAGTATTTGGTATATGTGTCTAATAGTTTGTCAAAAAAATTGGTAGAACTTAGGATAACTGGTTTGTTTGTTATGTTGTAATACATGTATAACTAAGTATAACTTATTTGCACTGTTTGTTGTTTGTTTGTTTGCAGGATTCCCTAGATGAGGCGATAAAACTGGAGGGCATGTACTTATCACCGTCTGAGTATAGGAAGAAGATCAAGATATCGACAAGGTGTTTTATTTCTGATGTATTGAAAACCTTGAAAAAGTTAAATCCTCCGATGAGCACGGTTGAGAAGAATTGGTTTTGATAATCATCCGCAGTTCAAACACATCTTCCACATGCCGACCTTGGAAACCACAAGGTTATGGGCATGTGGATGCTACTTCTCCGAACCGTACGCATTGCAAGGGTAGAGGAAGCATGGTTTGGCGTGAGTGGTTGCCCCATCCGCTATGGTATTAGAGAACATGTTTTGATATCTGGATTGAACTGTCGAAATTATCCGTTGAACTACAAGGAAAACAGAGGCACGAGGTTTGTGAAGAAATATTTTGGTGGTGGAATAGTAAGATATCAAGACGTGAAAGCAAAAGTTCTTGAGGGAATGGAACCTTCTCGTGATAGGTTGAGGCTGTTGGTCTTGTTTTTCCTATCAAATATTATTGTTGGGCAGACAAAGACCGGTAATGATGCCCCTTTCGTGGAGCCATTCTTGCTGAGGGCAGTTGATGATCTCAACTTATGCAAAACATTCCCTTGGGGGTAGATTTTCGTTTGATAACATGTTGAGACAAAATTCACACACTATGAGTCATTTTGAAGGGGAGGTGAAAGAAGGTGTGATATGGCCAATTACAAGTTTTTGTATCCCAATGGAGGTAACTTTTTAAGTCATATATGACTCGTACGCTTGTAATGTTGACTTTGTGATACTGACACTTCTCGGGTTATTTTACGACATATGTAGCTCCTAGCATTTGAGGCGATTAGGAAATTGGGGGAGAAATTTCGAGAGTCTGTTGAAGACGTAGACCCAACATGTCCAAGGATGTGCCGATCAAAGTTCAAGAGAAGTGAAATGAAGGGATTTCCCATATCGAAAATAAATAAATAACTTAGTAATACTAAGGTTAGTTGTTCCTTTAATCTGAATATTATACACTCCATGTTATGGTAATTTTAATAAGGCGTTGAAACTGTAGGACATTGAGAACATCTTGTCTGTTTCTGATGAGGAGCAAACTCTACTAGATAGGATAACAGAACCAGAGGACATCAGAGATAAGGATGATGTGATTGTCGAGAGCTGGATGAAGAGGATTGCTAGTGGATATGCAGTAAGGTTCGAAGATATGTTAGAGGCGGATGTTGCGGCCCGAGAATGGTGGAAACCAGACCGGAGCCACCAATGAAGCAGAAGTGACGACAGTGAAGTTAAATGAACTGGTAGAAGTCTTTAACGGCTTCAAAGAAGATATGGGAGAGCAGATGAAGAGGATTGAGGAAAAGGTTGATGAGATTGACTTAATACTTGCTTCCTCAGAAGCTTATGTTCAGGAGCAGTTAACTTCTATGAATGTGGATGTGAAGGAAGAGGACAGGGGTGTCAAAAGGAAGAGGCGAACGAAGTCGAAGACCTCAAAAAGGCCAAAGAAAAACAAGTGATATGTTGCTTTTCACCTTGGTGTATACTAAAAACTTATGTTGATTAACTTGTGTACTAAATACTTATGTTGCTTTTGTTGGTGTGTAGTACGAGAACTAAAACTTATGTTGGTTTCGGTTTGTTCTAAAACTTATGTTGGTTTTTGTTTCTTCTATAACTGGTTTATTTGGTTCCATTCTATTTTTCACATAATTTAACCGAAATTCTAATATTATAAGTATTCATTCTCTCTTCTTTTCTTCTTCACCTTTTACTTTCTTTCTCTCTCTTCTCTTCTGTCCTTCTCAAACCTAAAGTGAAAGTGAAGATAGATGGATGTAGGATCGTCTTCTAGGAAGCGAAATTCTGGTCAGAGATTGTATTTCTGTGGCTTACCGGCGTCGATAACGCAAGCTTGGACTGAAAAAAACTCAGGGAGACGATTTTATGGCTACCCACGTTATAAGGTATAATAGTTGAACTCTGAAATATAGATTTAAAATGGTATCTGAAATGGATCTTATATTATGGCAGCGTGGAAATGCATGCTCGTACTTCTCTTGGTTTGATGAAGAGGAAGGTACAACATGGCAAAAAAGAGCTTTGATAGAAGCCCGTGATGATATTCGGGAGAAGGTTCGAGTCATTGAGAAGTTAAAGAAAATCATTTCAGTAATGGAGAACAAACAAGAGAGTGAAGATAAAATTGTTAGAAAGTTTGAAGAATTTTATGTTTAAGTGTTTTAGATCTCGTTTTATGTTCAAGTATATGATGAAATAAGATTAGTATGTAAAATAACTAAGGAAAACTAGGCGAGTCTCGAAAAACTAGTGAAACTTGGAAAACAAGCACAAATTTCATCCAAACATGTCTTAACACAACATGAGACAGAGATTCTCGAGACAAAAGTCTTAATAACAATCTCACGCACACAATAAAACGAAAAATCTGAAAACAACCCGCAAATTTCTAACAACAAAGGGGAACAAGCTTCTTGAACCTAGCAATCTCATCCACGGGTTATAAGCTTCTTTAGCTCAACAATCTCTGCAGCCATCTCGTCCAACTCCTTTCTTAAGCGACGAACCTCCTCCTGAACTCCGATAACCCAAGGTTGACGGAAGTGGAGACCATCATCCTGCGGGTTTGACATAGTTTCACTCAGTTTCCCACATATGTTTATTGATTTTAATTTCAAACAATAAAAAATAAAAGATAAAAAATTTACCTTAAACGAATTGCAAGTGAAATACCTTCTTCCATTGCAGAAATCCTTATCTTTCGGATTAGTAAATACGTCGTCGACGATTAGTCCCCCACATGGGTAACCCGTAGGAACTCCATACTGAGCATCGGCAATGTACCCAAGCATATCGTAGTGTTTCTTCATTTTCTTCATCTCCCTCCTTTCTTGTTTCTCCACCCATGGGTCCATTTCGGAATTGAGAGGTTTTGAGGAGAAAGAATGATGATAGAGAAAGTTGAGAGATGAGAGATATGTGGAGCGAATGAGTAGTGTGAGAATCAGCTTTTTCCTCGAAAATACCGCATTGACTCAACAATAATTAGTAAGCCCGCCAAAATTTTAAACTATTTAGAAAAGCCCGCCAAAATTTTAAACTATTTAGAAAAGCCCGCCAAAATCAACAAGTAGTTGTCCGTAAGATAGTAGTTGTACAAAAACGTAAATAGTTATACTTTCGGTGCTTTTCAGTTATTTTAGTATTACAGATAAATATATTTTGTTTTCTTAGTTGTACAATGAAGCATAAGATTTTAAAATAAGATAATTGGTGTTTTGCGTAATGAAAATGTATGTTGAAGTTGTACAACGAAATATAATCTTCAGTACTCACATATTTAACAAAGTGACTATAAAAGTGTATGTTGGGTTGTTCTTTTGTTTGTAGAGTATAACATTTTTCTTATTCCCGTGGATATATCATTTTTCTTATTCTCGTTGTTCTTTTGTTCAGTTGTGTGTTGGATTGTTCTTTTGTTTGTAAAGATTTTGCTTTCCAAACTCACTTCAAAATTAATAATAGTATTACATAAACAATAACAGAGTTCTCCTTAGTTGTACAAAAACATAGTTGTCCATAGTTTTACAAAAAACAGAGTAAAATTCAAATATCTCGATTTCCAAACAACAACCATTGTAAGCTTTGTCTTGGAAGCCTTTTATTTCTGTGTCCTTGGCCGACGTTCCCCAACCGATGGAAACCTTTTCACTTTCTTTCTTCTTTTCTTCTCGATGCGCTTGGGAGCTATGATCTTCATTTCTTTGATGAAATCGGAGACATCCCATTGACTCCTATCCGGAACCACATAAATAGACCTGTAATATGCCAATGCCCACAACTCTGTCCAATAGTATTTAGAGATCAAATCTTCTAACTCTAAAACAGAACCACTCTCATGTTTAGAGTAGAAAATGTACGCCACAATTCCGTGACCACAAGGATATTGTTCTATGTCAAAGAACCTGCAACTGCAACTTTTTGCACGTAAATTCACCATATAAGACTTCCCATCGGTACCGACGACACTGTATTCAAGGTTGAAAGGGTTTATCTCTGACACAATTAATTTTTTGGCTTCAGTACATGCGTCATGCACAAAGTTCTCCACTAGAGGAACTAGTTTCCGCTCACTGGATCCACTAACGGTTTCTTTTCTATGTTCATTAAACCAGTCAGCAGTTTTCTTAATGATCGTATCCAACAAAGGTATTAAAGAGTATTTCCTCGCATCCTTGAAGATGCTGTTCATCGACTCCACAACGTTGCTTGTGTCGATGTTGTATCTATTTCCCGGAAACCAGCACCTTGCCCACTTTTCTTTCTCACTACTTTCCTCTAGATAATTCACAGCAGATGGATATCGAGTCTTGAAAGCAGAATATGCAGCATCGAATTCAGGCACTGTGTAAATTCGAGCCATTTCCATAAATTTCCATTCCACGGTGTCCTTGTTCACGTTACGTGCATGACCTCTCACATTTTGAGCCAAATGCCAGATACAATGCGCATGATGAGCCATCGGAAATACATTAGCTATGGCATAGATGAGGCTTCCATTTCTGTGACTCATAAACACCAACTCTGAAGAATCTGGCACAACAGTTTTGAACATCTCAAAAAACAAACTCCAACTGTCCTTATTCTCACCATCTAGCACACCAAAGGCTAAAGGATAGTGGTGTCGATTAGGATCTTGGGCCGTTGCAAAAACAAGTACACCACCATATCCATTTTTCAGAAAAGTTGCATCCACAGTCACAACTTTTCTCATCACTTTAAAACCTTCTATGCTAGCTTCCAAAGCAATAAACAAGTACTTTAATCTGTCCGAGTCATCCAATTTCACACTAGTTATTGTCTTATGATTGATCTTCTCTAACATGTACAAAAAAGAAAACAGCATCTGATAACTTTCTTCCGGAGTCCCACGCAAAACGCTCACAGCTTCGTTTTTACCTCTCAAAGCAGTGGAGTATGATATATTGACACCCAGTTTTGTCCACACAAGATCTTTGATACTTCTAGGAGTAGGGGTTTCCGTTTGGCCTGGATAATCATCATGCAATAGAGATGCAACTAGCTGTGGTGTGCCTTTCCTCTTTGAGATGCAACTAGTTGTGGTGTGCCTTTCCTCTTTGAGATGCAATTAATCTGACTACCATGTGAGTATGTATGCATCTTGTTGTACGTTTTAATAGAGAACATTTCAGATTTTTTAATCTTCGCAGCCCGTAGTGCCCATTTACACCCTTCCTTAGGACATTTTAGCCCTAATCGCTCCTTATTCGATTTCACCACATTAAACCCAAAAGTTTTCTTACATGCACCTCTATCCACCACTTCTTGCACTGCCTTTTTACTAACAAACTCTTGCTGTATTTTTAAACCTAGACCGTCTTCCCATTCTTCCATAAATTGAACCGGTTCCGCAACAGGTGGAACATCTACATATCTATCATGCATTTCTGTCTCTTGCCTACCGTTATCCACATTTCCATCATCATTTTCCACATTGCCATCACCCACATTGCCATCATCATTTTCACCCCCATTGCCATCAACATTTTCATCGATATTTTCATCCTCATTTACCTCTTCATCAGCTTTTTCCAACATCTCCTCAATCGCCACAATTCCCCCCTCGGGTTGTGTATCAACTTCATTGTTGCCACCATATAAAGTTATGGTTTTATCTCCGATAACATCATCATTCGAATGCCATATCTCATAGTTCATACCTAGAGAACTTCATTTTCCCGCTCTTGAAAGTTGCTCTTGGAGTTCTTCTCTTTTGAAGATCTCCACAAAGAAAATGCACCTACAATTTTCTTTATCAACAGACAATAGATAACCACAAAGGTCCTCATCATCAGAAATGGAAAAAAACTCCTCATACCCAACCAACAGTGGAATGTAACTCAAATTCAACTTCACATTATTCTCATCTAACCCGAGCTTTTTGCATATTCGTGCTTCAACCATAGAAAGATTTATCTCCTCCGTATCCTTCTTCAACACTAAACAATATATGTGACCTTCACATTTGAAGTGTATGATGACGTTGTTCATTGGATCCTGCCAAAACTATTGAATACCATCCATTATACAAATAAAAACCATCCCTACAAAATTAATTCGTTACCGGAAACTGTTTCAGTTATACTAGTTTTACTAGTTCTACAACAATTATCAGTAATACTAGTTTTGCTAGTTCTCCTGTCGTACATATTTTGATTTTCAAATCTACATTGCACTACGAATCAAACAGTGCAACCATTCTCCTACTCAAATTAAGTCATAAAGGACTTGAACCCCAAGCTGAAACATCTAAATCAATTGAAATCTTGTTTCTAAACTCATTCAAGCTGCAACAGAGACAAACATACATGTTTTCAACGCCGGAAGACGGAGGACCGAGCCGGAAGATGATAGAGGACCGAGCCGGAATATGATGGAGGACCGAGCCGGAAGACGACGGAGGACGGACCCAAAGTAGCAGCTTAGAATGGGAGAGAAGAAGAGGAGAGTAGGAGGAGAGCAGGAGAGGACGAGGTGCGGTTTCTCGAAATGCAACGGCCCCTGAAACGCAACGGCTCCGCAACGTCTCAACTTTTTTCTTTTCCTTTTTTTTTAACCTGAGGTTAAAGAAGTAATTAAAACTTATTTAATGAATATGAAGGGCATGAGGATTGAGTAAGAAGATAAGGGATTTAAAGTTCCCCTATAAGGGCATTACAGCCGATGCCTCAAATAAATATCAAACTGATTTTATCTTATACAGAAAAAAAAGCAAAAGATAAGAGGCGCAATACCTTATTCCAAATGGGTTTTGGCTTAGTGGTAACGTGGACGAGTTAGCTATCATCTAAATATCTTAGACTAACTCTTTTGAGTACTTGAAATAGGCAATTTTGTATTGCATCTTACACATTCGCGAGCAATCAGGATTTGTAGCATCCACGTCGTTACTATAATGGTTCCTTAAAACTTGTATTGCCTCAAATGCCAAAAACTACAAAATAGAAGTAGATGTTTTACACATTTTTCCTAGGTTGTACAAAGTTATACAAATTTTAAATTTAAAAATACGAGAAAATATTTATGTATTACCCCCAAAGAAATACTGAAATTTGAAATTATCCAACTAGATTCTCCAATCCCTTCGGCCTTCCCTAATAACATAGACACATCCTTCAAATTCTGATTAAATGAAAAATGTCCCCAAGAAAATGTTTTGCAAAAAAAAACTAGATTATTAACAACTCGTGGGAAGAAACTGTCATCATGTGTAGAATTGGCTTACCAAGTCTTGCTCAAATGCAAAATACTATAACATAAATACTATAACTTTTTCTATTGCCTTATCAACTATCATTAGCTCAGGTGTATCAGCATTCTGTTATGGAGTCTCCATATTCGGATGTCTGACAAATAAGCTTGCATTCAGACTTGGTAGAAAAACTGGTCCTGCTGTTGGAGACCGTCGATTGATGTTGATGTCTCTACGTCGATCGATGTTCGAAGACTCACACGAAGCAACAGACTTTGAGGGTTCCATCTATCGATGCTCAGAAACGGATGTCGATCGATACCACTGCGAACTGCCGAAAGACATAACACTTTCTACTCGAAACTCTCCTTGTTGGAGTTGTTCTCTCTTTACATGTTGCCAAAAATCATTCCCTATCAATGCACTGACTAGGTGCTTCCGACTAGCTTCTCCTTTCCCCTTAATCAGGATCTCATGTCTCTGAATGACCTCTTTTATCTAGACCACTTGATTTTCCTACTTCTTGAGATGAGTGCTGAGAATCTGCAACGCTCGAACGGATAGCTGCCTTCTCTGAATAGGTTCTCGAAATCAATTGTAGTTTTATGAGGAGAGAATAGGCAATTGTCGAAAAAATGAAGAGGACGAATGTTTGATTCGAAAACCTAAAAGAACGTATTCGATTGAAAGGGGAATGAATTCGAGTTGTCCGGTTTAGAGGGTGAGCATAATACCCGGTTGGATAGTTTGGTTGGTCAAATTTTGATTACTAAGTTTTTTTATGGGTTTCTGTTCTTTTCCTTTTTATCAATTTAAATAAAAGAAAGAAAACTAAAATCGAACTAGAGAAGAGAGTATATGGGATTTTTTTTGTCGTCGAAGAGTCTGGCAAACTTTGTTTCGTTCGGCCAGCTTGAATTGGAAATGAGGAAGAAGATCGGTGGTGAGTTACGTATAGTAGGCATGTGCATTCGGATCTTTGGATCGGGTACGGATCGGTTCAGGGTCGGTTCGGGTCCTATCGGGTTATTTGAATTTTAAGATCTAATAGGGCAATTTGAATTTGTCAGTTCATGGTTGGTTTGGGTCCTTTCGGGTCCCGGACGGTTTGAGTCTAATCATACTATTAATTGAGAACATGTTTAAGTGAAAACTTTATAATTTCATTGCTTGGTTAGCTCACTATTATAACTCAGCTAAGTTTAATTGTGACTCATACTTAAGTCTCTCTAAACTTGCTGACATGGCTAACTGCGAGATTAGCTTCCCTAAAGCGTTTATAATTACCCTTTTCTCGAACTCAGTTTGTCTTAATATATTCTCTAGCTATCCTAATCAAAATTCAATGGTTTTTTATCCTGTGATTTCGGTTTAGTCCCCAACTATTTTTTTCAAATCATATATTGTATGGTTTTGAATCATATTCTTTTAAAACTTATTGTATATACAAGTGTTACATGCTATATGGTCTAACTACATATTTGATATTGAAAAGTTACATGTTCTATGATGTATGGATTAGTGTTCTAGGTGTGTGTTTTGATCAATATGGAGACTATGGAGCATTTTAGAGCTTATTGATGAGGAAACTCGTAGCTTTTCAAGAAATCAGAAGTCATAGTCAATATTCAGAAGTGTTGATCGACATTGCACCCTTCGTATCGATCGACATCCGTGCGAGTAGACGGGCCGACTTAAGTCAAGACCCAATCAAGACCAGAAGATCCACAAAATTACTATAATATCCTTGGTCGACTTTATGCCTAGTATTTATAGTTTTTGCCATTGTTTGGGCAACATACCGTCTTTCAATTTACAACAAGTTTTAGAACCTTTTTAGTTATTATGGGGGAGAAGATCAAGAACTCATTCAAGGCTTTTGTATTGGAACTCCAGCTTTTTTACCTTATTATATTTATGCATTTTACTCAGATTATTGTTATGCTTTGCTTAATCATGTCTAAGTAGTTTCCTTTGTTACATTTAGGGTTTATTAAGGTTTAGATGAATTTCTTAAACATAGAACTGCTAGGATGATTATTAGGATCCTTCATCATAATTGGACTTATTGCTTGTGTTATAGACCAGCTAGCTAGAACCATGATTTTATGATAATTGACAATTGCGAAAGTAGGTTCATTACATGATAATAATTATGCTGAGTAAGGTTGTTAGATACATGCCAAAACTGGTTTAGTTAACTAGTGAACATATCGATCAAGAAGTTAATGTTTGTCTAAGGAAGTATCGATCTACACTATGTGGTATCGACACTCACTCCTTGTTCGCCTGCGACAACTGGAGGAAAGACTTATTCATCTTATTAGTGTCACAACAAGAGCAGGATATCTTACTATTGCATTCGAGTTATAAGAAGGTTTATCACACACCCTTAGCATCTATACATCATAATTCTGATTGCTAAAACCCTAAGTCTATCTATTTTCTCTAATATCGTTTACAACCAACTGATCAATTTTTATTGATATTTACTTCTATAGTATTAATTTCCTAGCTTAATCTTGCTTTCTATAGTCTTTTGTGTGCACACGCTCCTTGTGGATTTGATCCCGAAGTGCTATAAGTGAAACTCTTATTTGAGAGAGAAAGTTGCTCTAAGGTAATTTGAGCGATATCACACGCATCTGTTGAGAATGAAATTGTACCAAAACATAAACATATTCTAAATGAAGGTCAAGCTTTATCAGTTAACGCATTTAGTATGAAAGAATACGGTGGCGAGTTCAGAACCAGTTCGATTCCTTACAAATGGTTATCCTACAGATAACTAGGACCAAAGCGTTGACTTATTTTCCTCATGATGTACCATAAAAGTACTTCACTGCCTTTGGTGAGGTATTAGATGAAAAAATACGAAAGAAATGTATTGATAGGTAACAATATTCTTATATTCTTATATATTCAGTAGCTAAAAATAATCATGTCTTTTTCATTATTTACAGTTTGCCTAATCAATCATGTTTTCCATGTTTTATTTTTATATTTGATAGAAGTCATTGTAAAAATCATTCAATTTGGTAACGTTGAAGAAGTGAAGACAAAAGAAAAGTCAAACAATTCTTCCAAACTTTAACTGATTTTGCCCGATGCAAAGTAAGAGATGTTCATATGTATATCATATAATCAACAATATATTATCTTGTATAAAATACATATATGTGGAGTTACACATAAGTGTACTTTGTGGAGAGATCATGCAAAACGAATATTTTCTTATACCGCCAAGAAGATTGATGCGGTTATGGCATCTGTCATGCGTTTTATATCTATCAAATCCTACAAAGGCATAATAGTTTTATTTTTCCTCATTTATCCAGTTTCTATATATTCAATTCATATGTATATGGTCTTATGGGTGTTTTATATGTGACATAACCATACCTAATGCTTTCAATGCCGCAAAGATATTGTTTAATCCTGCTACTGAACATGTTGATGATTTCAGAAATATGTATATATATTCAACATATGATCCTGTTATGGAGATATTCATAGTAGTGATTATTATGCATTATTAATTATTGTTGAATTGTTATTATTTTGTCCACAATAGGTACCCGGTAATCTTCAAATGATTACACAAAGTTCTTTCGGGCAGATATTATATGGTGATTTTTAGATATCTGCAATGATTTTTTTTTTCGAGAAATCCTGGAAGACTTTATCTGGTATTTTAGAGTCAACATCGGTAATTATTAACTGAATGTGGTTTTTGTTTAAAACCATTTTTCTGACTTTTTGCATGTAACCATATCAACCATTGTTGAAAAAACCATATCAACCAAGTGTTATATTAGATGTATTATGGAAAAGTTGTTTGTTATGTTACCATCAAAAAGAATGATAATTCCTAAAATTCAGGAATATGGTGGGTTTTCTGACGATGATGGAACTCAACCGAAGTACAATCATAAGACCTGTGGTGATGTTAATCTGGTTTTTCCAAGGTATCATACTACTAAATATGTTTGTGAAATTTTATAATATTATAAATTTTATAGCTTACATTTGAAAAGTAATATATTTTATGTATTTAGATATCATATGGTTGTGTGTGCACATGACGACTATGATGAGACGAGATTTTTGATATTCAATCAATTTTCTGAAGGTTTCCTTGGAAGATTTGCCGATCATTTGATGCAAGAATACGACGAGGTTAATTTATATATTATATATTCATTTCATTGTGATTCTAATATATTTTATACTCTTTGTATCTTTTTCAGCTTGATCACATACCCGTTTATCCTAAGTTGATCAATTCAGTTGTTGAGAAGATCATTTTCTTAAGGTCTCTCTCAAAGGGGACAATAATAAGTTTGGAAACTCACCTTATGTTATGGGCTGTTATTTGGATGATCAAAACATTATTGATGAGTGGTTTGAAACTTACTCTCAGATATTACGCTATCTATATATACATGATATGATATGTTAGCATAAAGTAATTCATATTATAGTATGATTCTTTTTGACTTAGTTACATTGCTAATGTAGTCTTTAATGCTTACAAGTGCTGAAGATTTTTCCTAATCATCTTTGGCGGACACCTAGACACCAAAGTCAAAGAACGAAAATCATAAAACTGATGTTGAAGATCAACAATCAGTTCCTAAACAGATTAAAATGGAGAGCAAAAGATGATTATTTCATTTTTATGTTGTCGATTTTAATGGTTTTGTTATTTTCTTTTTGTTTTCTTGGTTACAATATTTGGTATTTCTTACTTTTAAGATTGAATAATGATTATGTTTTGCCTTCATATCTTATATTGTTTGAAGTTCTTTTTTATTTGTAAGAAACGTAAATAAAACATATTATAGAATTAAAACATTTAAACCAACAATACCATATTTTATAGGAGATTAAACTATTAAACCCATTTATCCCCTCCAGTGATAGTATGATACATAGAAAACAAGCAATTGAAAATATAATAATTTATAAAACATTATTTATCATACCAAAAATATATGTATATATTATACTATTATACCCGTCAAGATTAAACTAGTCATGTTTCGTAGATGTTTTCCAATTAATAATTTCTGATATATATTCAATTTACATATTCTACTATTAACTTTTACAATTATAAAGTATTAAATTTTACCAAAAAAATTGGGAAAGTCTTACCAGTAACCAAAGACCTATACTCCGTATCACAATCAAAACATTCGTTATTCACTATGCCGTTTTATGATTTTTTGAGAATTGCTCTTCCGAACATGTACGATGGTGAATAATATCCAACTACCAAAAGTCCAAGGTAAGTTTCGTATCAAAGCACATAATAGAAAATAAAGATAATGATGTTTATGCTATTGAAAGGCTAATCATTGGAGATGGTCTTATCTTTTGATTGGAGAAAAATATGTTAATTGTGTTCTTATGTAGTGGATCTTAAAAAAATTGAAGTTCAACTCAATTGATTTCACCTTCAAATCAACCAAATGAGCTTTTATATATATATAAATGATCTATATAAAAATCCCAATATACACGTCATTAACATTTTTATAAGAATTAAACTTGTTGGTGGATCCATAAATAGTGGTGATGTAATGATAAAACTTCTTATCGAAAAATGAAGTTTATTTGTAGCATTATGTATATTTATTCTAAATGTTCACTAATAATATGTTAAAAAGCTCCAATTTTGTAGTTATTTTAGAAAAGCATGGTCCCTCGAAAACAATTTTGAATATGCCTCTTTTTATTGTTACGGGATGATTCTCTACCACTTAGGAAACATATGATTTTTCTTTCACTACTTATATATAACTTATACATTATGATCAAATTTTTGCTTTCATTGTACTATGTCATATTTAGGTGGTACACTACAAGAAAACGTGACCATAACGACCACCAATTACGACCAAAAATGTGTAGTCGTAACTTTATTTTGCTATTACGACTAACTTACGTCTAAAAACTTTTCGACGTCATCTGGTCATAATTTTACTGCTAAAACCTTTAGTCATAAAGTAGATGTCACTTTACATCTGCTTTACGACCAGATCTGGTTTTAGTCGTAAGCTAGTCGTAATGTTACGACTAACTTACATCTATTAATTAGCATCCAATTAACAACCAACTTACGACTGATGTAGTTGTACATTGGTAGTTTTGTTATGAAAAAACGTAAATTCGTTGTAATCTAGGTACTTACCAAAATTGAAATTTTTCCTATAAATATGATCTTCTCCCTCATTCTTAAAATGCACTAAAAAACGAAAAAGAGTAAAAACAAATGTCAGGAGATATCTATGAGCTTCAGAGTTGGATGTATGCGCATAAAGATTCAACGGGAAGAGTAACAAACGAGTTTCTCAATGGAGCAGAGATATTCATGCACCAGGCCGGACAAACGCCTCTCACACAGGAAACGGGTAAAATGTTCTGTCCCTGTCGTAAATGTAAAAATACAAAGTTTTCTGCTAGTAAAATGGCCTGGAAACATATTGTAAAGAGAGCATTTAGTCCACATTACTATATCTGGTTTAAACAAAGAGAGAGAGATAATAGGAATGAAACTAGTAGTAGTAATCAGGTTGTAAATGTTTGTAACAGAGAACCACATGTGCCTTCTGAAAGTTACCATCAAGAGGATAATATGGTAGATCATGATAGGATGCATGATATGGTTACACATGCATTTTGTGAAACAACATCAGTAATAGAGGAGGTAGAAAATGTAGAGGGGCCTAACTTGGATGTAAAAAGATTTTATGAAATGCTAGCAGCAGCTAACGAGCCTATTTATGAAGGTTGTAGAGAAGGTCTTTCTAAATTATCATTGGCAGCTAGGATGATGAATATCAAAACTGATCATAACTTACCTGAAGTTTGTATGGATGCATGGACTGAGTTGTTTAAAGAGTATTTTCCTGAAGAAAATTTGTGTGATGAATCTTATTATGAATAAACAAGATTGAAGACTTAGACGTTGGACTTCTACACGTGCATCTGTCATTACTAAATGTTCAAATGGTGTCGGTGAAATTTACTACTTACGTGAGATATTGCGTGCAATAAGAGGTCCATTCTCTTACGTTAATCTTATGACTTTTAATGGTTTTGTTGATCAGACCTTTTAAAATGCTTACACACCATTCGTATTTGATAACAACCATTAGTCGCATCTTTTATCTAATATATTGTTCTACTATTTAAAAAATTCCCTTTTTATTTTAAATGCATAATAATTAATAAAACAAAATAGTTGGGTGACAACTTATCGTCATGATTAGCATCTCCAATGGTTAACTTCGTTTCTTCTTCAAAATATGAAGTTTTTCAAAAAAAAATGAAGCAACATATTCTCCAATGGTTTGCTTCATTTTTTCAAAATAATATTCTAAATATATTATGTTACCATTTTATAATTAATTACTAATAATTTATACTTTTTCAAATTTACTAGTTTTACCCAATTATTTTGTTTTAATAGCAATCCAACCCATTTTCTATTTATTATAAGTAAACATTATTATATGATACAATTATTACACATAGTATAAATAAAATAGTAGATTTCATAAAGAAACACTGAATATATCTATGATTAACCAAAATATTCCAAAAATAAAAATGAGCTTATTTTATTCTAAATTTTTCCAAATCCAACAAATAATTCTCAGAAATTAAGATTTTCATGCTTTTCGTTATTAACATTTAACTAGAAGAAAAAAATAGGATAAACTTTGAAATTCATTGGGTGACATTGGCACTTATAATTTACTGAAGTACAAAATAATAACAAGTTAAATTTTAGAATTACTGTGTAAATAAAAAAGTTTATCTTCAGAAAATAAAGAAAGGACCAATATTTCTTTAAATTTGAAGAAATACTATTCAAGTTTTCAAAATTTGAAGAAAAAAAAAGTTCAAGTACCATTGGAGCAAACAAATGAAACAAGAAATTGAAAATGAAGCACCATTGGAAATGGTCTTAAGAGTTGTATTGTGTTATGTTTATCAACCAATATTAATATAAAATATCAAAATTAATTTGTCAATGCCTATCTACCGTCTGAAAAGCTACACAACACCAACTTTGCGTAAACTTTATATGATGTTATTGATATTACTTGATAATATCATTTCCAACAGATTCTGACAATTATTTTCCATCAGTAAAATATAGATTTTGATATTATCAAAATACTAATTTTCGAAATCAATATATTTTTTTTGGCTAAAATACAAAAATGTGAAGTTATTTACACTGAGGGGAAGGTATTCTCAAATTGAATTAAATATTTTCGAATTATTCTTTACTCGTGAGTGTTCTCTTCTTTTAATCAACATGAAAACTTATACATCTTTGTCCACGCTAACCCAACTCAAGAAACACTCAACGCATTCAAGTTAGGCTACTGCGAAGATGGAAAACTAAATTACCATCTCATGGATTGTAGAATTTGAAATTAATTTTGGTTGATTCCGAGGTTAGGTCTTTAACTAAATTTTAAGACTTTCGAATAATTTGGTAGCATGTACAAATGTGTCAGTTATTATTGTACAATGTTTATTCAAGGGGATAATTTGGTAGCACCTACAAATATATGTATTTTATTGTTATACCATGTCTATTCCGTGGGAATAAAACTCGAACAACTATTCCTCATAAATGTACGATATACTTTGTCGAAGACTTCCGAGATAATAACTGGTATTCTAGATTTCAAGATAAAAACAAACGTTGATAGAACCAAGACAACCAATAACATCTTTAAACTCTGATTCACTATATCAACCATTGAGAAGCATATTGCTTGTGTATCTTCTTCGTTGTGTGTCTATCCTTCAAGATTCACTGAAATTATCAGTAGGAGACTTGACTTCAAAACTTCTATTGTTAAATAATAATAAGTTACATTATTCTAAACGTTCTAGTGGTTGTGTTTGTTGATGATAATTTTTATTTCCAATGCTATATGCATGGTAATTAGTTGTACACCACTCCAATGCCTTATGAATGACCAAACTAAGGAAAAGAATCTTGCATCCTGAGTTTCTCTATTGAGGATGATAGGTATATTCATTGTTACTATCTATATCTACATATCATTATTTACCATTTAATCATAACATGTTTGTTATGCATAGGGAACGTATAATCGAATGCCAAGCAGTAGGTGAAGTTGCCGTTCAGTTTGAGCGACAACGAGTTAGTGCTCAACAATCGGAAGAACCTAAAATAAATTTATTACGATTTTGGCATATTAATCAGTTCCCTGATGGTATTCTTTTCTTTGTATTTATTTGAAATACTAAGTATAACCCGTATTAATCTTTAGTATTAAATTTGGGCCAATTCTCTCAAATAGACTTTTTAAGTTTTTGTCACCAAAATAACCCTTAAAAATCTCCAAAGTAGCCTTTTTATTTTGAAAATTTTAATATTTTTTCTTTTTTTTAAACCCTAAACCTCACCTCTGAAACCCCACCCCATAACTCTAAACCCTAAGCCTAGATTAGTTAACCCTAGGAGTATAAGTGTATATTTACACCTTTTATAAAACCAATTTTGATCATTTTTCTCCTTAAAAACTATTTTGTGACAAAAAAATTTATTTAGGGTATCTTATGGTATTTCTCTTAGATCTACCTCATGGTTTAGTTATTCTTACTGGTTTCGCCGAATACAACCAAGTATTGTGTAACTCTGATCTGCCTGAAGTTAATGAGCTATGATCAAGGTATGTAATGTAGTAATTATTTTAGTATATAAGTATCAGATTATTATATGAAGATGGTACTAATAACTTTATAAGTTCTTCTTCGCAAATGAACCAGACTTTGAATCATCATACTAGAGCGATAGTGGTGTCGGAAACAAAAATGGGGTCAGTGTTATGTTTTAAACTGCTTATGTAAGTTAAATTAAACAATTAAAGTTATTTTATTTAATTTTCTTATAATTCGATTATATTACTCCTATATTTCATTGATTAAAAAATAATATGTATCATCTGAATACTACATATCAACATGCATGAATTATTTATTGCATACATACCATGATATAAATTCAAACATCAATGTAGAATAATTAGAATGAAGAGTAAATAATATTTAGAATGCCTCAAAAGTAGAACCATTTTATCAGGTTTCATTATTGATGCCTTCAAAATTTATAGTTTTGACGGATGGGTGGAGAGCATACAGGTGATAGTGAGGAATCATATAAATGTCTACAATCAATTTAACAATCATATCAATGTCAAGATATATATTAAGATTGTGATTCTAGACTACAAAAAAAATCAACATTGATAGTAGATTGTTATATCGCATTTAACTGAACTGCTATCGTATATGATTAAATCTTTTTCGTATTATATAATAGCGTTAGATAAGCTCTATGATAGAGTGTAACCTAAAATATCACTTAATTAATGCTATTTCGAAAATTAAGTGAGCGAGACGATAAAACCACTGATTCCACCAATACTTAACGGGAGATTAGACTAAAACGCCAAAGATATTATTTAAGCGGTTTCTGTAATGCTATCAAAAACATATAATAGCATTTTTTTTAATTCTAAGAAAAGCTATTTGAAACCATAAATCTTAAATATGGTTTTAAACCCTAAACTCTAAAGACAACCCTTAAAACTCTAATCTTTTCATATTATAATTTCAAATCTTAGAATTAAACTCAAAATTTAATCTTCTTAATCTTAAACTATAATTTATTAAAAATAAATCTTTAATCTTTAATCAAACTCTATATCCTAAATCCTAACTTCAAACATAAACTATACATAATATTTTTGTATAAACCATAAAATCGAAATTTAACACTTTTCAATTTTTGTATCAAACATACAAATTTATAAACGAATTATAAATCAGATTTATGTGTAAGCATACAAATTTAAAAATGATGAACAAACTTTATATCAAAACACTAAATTTAATTAAATTTAAACTCCAAACATAAATTTATATTCTAAAATCACTAAAATATAAACACACGAAAAAAAGAAATACTTTCATTTAAATCTTTTTTTATTAAATCAGTTTTTAAATCACATAACCAGAAAATTCAAAACTTTTATTTAAAAATTTATATATAATTATTTAAATTTGGATATTTTCAAATAAATTATCAATAAAAAGAATTTGTTTTTGTTTTTGGCCTTTGATTGATTTAAATCCAAAGATTCAGAATCACTCTTTTTGTGATCTTCCTCCTTCCTTCTTATTAGTCCATACTTCAAGTCTCAGATTTTGAGTTTCACTATCCTCATTTCTCACCATCTCTCTCACGATTCTTCTCACACACACATCTCCTTTCTCTGTATCACTCTCCTCGTCTCTCTCTCTCTCTCACACACACATATTGTCCAATTTCACATCTCTCTCATAAACACACACGATTCATCTCACACACAAAAGATGTGTTAGATCTCCTTTCAGTTCTCGGACGACCTGTCCATTTCAGTTCTGAGCATGCCATTCAAACTCATCAGTTCGGCTCTTTCCCCTCGAACACTTATTTACCAAAGTGCCACTTCCGTTTTACATGTGGACGTTTTGTCCATTCAAGTTCCAACATATAATCAGATCCTTGTCTCCACATCCGACCTCCTTGGTCCTTGTTGACAGTCCCTTGTCTTACTTAGAGATTTTCGAATCAACTTTGGCTTCAACAAACCACTTGATTCATCTTGACTTCAGTCTGCTTATCATTCCTTAAGCTTCAGAAAACTCTTAGTCAATCCTTCCCATTTCTTCACTTCAGAATTCAGATCCATTGACTTTCATGAATCTCTAAGTCGTTCCATAACTTAGGCAAATTTTTGAATAACTCACTTGGTTATTCCAGCACCTTTTAAGCAGTAACACAATCATTCCCCAAATGATCTTTACTTCAGTTTCTTTTCAAGACAGACTTATGAATTACAACTCGCCCATACAAGTGTAACTCCGACTAGATCATTCCAAAGATCAAGTCACTCGATCAGTTCATCAATGCTTCTCCCATAGCATTATTCGCGTCCACTCGGTCTAGACAATCTTGATTTTTTCTTAAGTCCTTGTCCTAGAACCGTAATCGCTCTAATACCACTTGTGAGGCCCTGACCCGGATTTTCTTACCGCTGTTACGTCCGTGGGTTGCCTTCCTCGACCAAAATGGCCCTTTGCAGATTTTTTCCCTATTCTTAGGATTTTTGTCTAATTTTCCTCAAAGAGGTTCAGTTTAGTACACGGTGTTCACTAAGTCTAATCAAGCATCCTAGCAAAAAACTAAGACATACATAAGTAAAACGTATACCTTACTGCCTTGGTGCATGATTAGTTGCTCGTCCATCCGTATAGTCCTTCCTTGATATCTTCATGCTTCCTTGCTGCCTCCATACTTATCCATTCAGCTCTTCCAGACACTTAACCGAATCCCCTTGTTCCTTAGTCACTCAACCAACCATCCCCACATGACCAGGTGAACAAGAAGAGACGGCTCAGTCCCATTAGAGCCATCCAGTACCAGTCGGAATGTTATCCACACTAACACTCCACAGTCAGTCACTGATCACAACACAACCAGCCAGTATACACGGCTCTACTGCCTCAGTCAGGACATGACTCAATGTAGTCATCAGATCTCCTACACTCAGCCATACGGCCATCAGACCATCTAGAACGGTCAAGACACTCGTCATGCTCAGTGTCTCATACTCAGATACTGACCCACACAATCAGACATGTACTCAATTCAATTCATGGCCCTTAGACCATGCCTCATCACTGTCCATACTGGTGATACTAACTCGGCCATTCAACACTACCATCAGCTGTACAAAGCCACGATCTAGTCCTTACTGACACCAGTATCAGAATAATCTCATGCCTCCACATGCTGCCTAGTCAAACGTCCACTCTTGTGATCGCACCCAGACTCGACCCAAACTGTCTCACGATTGAACTCAGACTCACATCTAACGATCATAACCGCCAGGCCTTCCCATCTTGATGATGATCCATCCAGTAACATGCGGACAGCCCTTCAAGTTAGCCACAGACCCAGTCGGAACTCCTTCCCCATGGCGTGCGATCAATCCCACTTTGACATAACCGCCAATCATCCAGAATCCTTGTGATCCATCAGTACACAGCTCTGTTATGTACAAACAAGGCCGATAAACCACTCACCTCTGATCACACTCAATCCCCTTCAGTTATAACCGTCAACCAGTCCATTTCTTCATCTCGATTCGGCCAGACATTCCTTCCTGGTTTGTACCCGATCCAGGCATTCCCGGAACCAGTCCTACTTGACTCGCAATGCGGACTCCCTTCCCTCTATCCAGTTCGCAGTCTGTTGATGAGACTCACGATCATCTTCCCCGATCAGATCCTCTGGAACACCTTGTATAGTTCGATCATAAAATTGATCAGACTTACTCGCAGTCCAGCCAGACTCTGTCGGATCGGCCTTCCAACCATCTATTCCTCTGATTCCGATCAGTTTCTCCTCTCTCTCTCGGCTTCTCTGTTTTCACAAGAATTCATTTTCTGTTCCAGGAACGTGATCCCTCATCGCGCACAGATCAGTGCACCATCAGAACGGCTCCCTCCCTATATATCCCACTCGTGATCGGCCTTAATTAAGCATTTCTGATCCGATCTTCCCTCTCCCATTGTTTCTGTGTATATTCTATGTATATCTCTGTCCAGGAACCATATGTGGGAAGTTATCCCCTTATGTCCATGAAATTCCCCATTAAAAGAAGTTTAGGCGGTTACTCCTTGGTCTTAACCGTCCCAGACAATTATTTCCACTACTCCCGCGCCCAGAATAGGTCAATAACCGCCCACAGCGGTTTCCTTCTTTCGGCCAAACTGCCAAGTGACAGTTTATTAACTGTCTAGAACCGATCCAGAACTGCCCATGGTCGGTTATCCCATCCAGTAACCGACTTCACCAGTTAAGTAGTTTCATAACTGCTCTATAACTGTCCCCTTAACTGCTCTTAACCGTCTAGCATCAGTTACTCATCTCCCAGTCCAGAACCATAGCTTGACATTTCATTGCCATAATAACAGCTCATGGTCGGTTAAGCAACTTAGTAACTGCTCTGGTAATCTTTTTGGTAACTGATCCGGTAACAGCCATATAACTGTTCCCGCCATTTTCCTTGGCTGATCAGTACACGTGTGGCTCAGTAATCAACCCCACGAAAATGTGTATTAGTGAGTCCACATTCCGACTAACTGATCTTGGATGACAAGTCCAACTGCCTTATCTGAAATCCAACCAGCTTAGTCCGACAAGCTCAACTGCTATGTCTGGACCCGACTGTGTTGTCCTTAACCGACCAACACAGTCCTAGACGACATGTCCAATCCTGACTAGGTCGTCTGATCAGTCTATCTGACACGTCCTTAGACTGATCCAGCTCAGACTGCGGAACAAGGGTGTTACAAATAGCCTATGAACATTGCCTTAACACTCTTGGCTTCTAGTTTGTTTTTTTTTGTTCACCTGGTGTCAAGACATAGCAAACGCATTCAAACACACGTTAATAATCAATCCAAGTCTTGATTCTATTCAATAATTGGAAGGGTGAGACATCTTGGAGGATTTTGGGTGCAATCTTGTTGATCAGATAACATGCTGAAACCACAACATCTCCCCAAAATCTCTTAGGGATATTAGTGTGGAAATCATACTTCTTGCAACCTTCATCAGATGGCGATTCTTCTCTTTAGCCACTCCTTTTTGTTGTGGTGTGTATGAACAACTTGTTTGATGAATAATCCCATGGTTTGCTAAGTGATGTTTGAAGGCTTGGCTTGTGTATTCTCCATCATTATCTGACCTTAAAATTTTGATCTTGGAATTGAAATGGTTAGATACATAGTTTTAAAAGTTAATAAGGGCTTCTAAAACTCTATTTTTAGATTGAATCAAGGTAAGCCAAGTATATTTCGATTTTTCATCTATGAAGGTGAAAAAAACTTATGATTTTCTCTAGATGCACATGGTGCTGTCCAAAAATCAGAGTGCACAAGATCAAAACAATTCTCATAAATAGTCATAGATTTAGGAAAGACAAATTTGCAATGTTTACCAATAATACATGTCTCACAAATTTCATTCTTAAACATAGATTAGGTAACATCAATCCTAAGACACGAGAATGGGTGACCTAATTTAGCATGTCATAAAACATCACTAGCTAAAGTAGAAGCAAAATTAACAACACAAGATAAATCTGATCTAAGCTTAGTGTCTTCAAGCATATAAAGCTCTCCCTTGCTCACACCCTTTCCCAACATCTTACTGGTATTAATATTATGAAAGAAAACATCATTAGGACTGAAAATAACATTGCAACTAAGATTATGTGTTGCTCTTTTTACATATAGTAAGTTAGATGTGAAGTTAAGCATATAAAAGGCTTTAGACTCTTTATCAAAACATTTTTAGATTTCTTATACTTTCAGTGGGTATTAGGAATTTTCATGCGCCATGTGCAAAATTAATAATTTCAAATATAATATTTTTTTTCAAAAAATATAATTTACATTTGGACATCATTATTACTACTACATTTTAACTTTTATGGTTTGAAAAAAAAACAAAACATTTTTGTAACCTTATTTCTTTTTATTTGGTTTAGCTATTGAAGTTTGATTTTATTTAATTCTAATAAATTTAAAATTACATATAAAATATAAATAATTAATTAATTATATTATATTATATTATAATTTATTATTAATTATTGTAAATAAATTCTTACAAATTATTTTTTTGTTCTAGTTGAAATATGTTAAATTGAGAAAAATCAATTTTAATTAACCTAATGAACCAATAAATAACGTTTTAATCGTTTTACTATCAAAAATATATTTGATTAGTGTTTTTTTACGTTTTATATTTGTTGATGAAAACTTCCAATTAATTTTTTTTACAATGTATATATTAAAGAGAATATGATATATATGTTGATATAAAAATCATAGTTATATTTACCTTATTATTATTAATGTGATATATATTAATTTAATGGTGATATATGAATTATTAGCAATTAATATATTTTAATATTCTTACCAAAAATAAATATCTATATAGAAAGTTAATATTATTGATGATATTGGAGTTAATAGTCATTACCATATTTAAAAAAAATTACTGAAAAATAAAAGAAAATTGTACATGTCATAATTAGGTTAGTGATATGTCATATTTTTTTAAGACATGTCATCTTTTCTTGCTGAAATTGAATGTGATGATAACACATATGCAAATCACTTCACAAATATGTTTAGGGGATTTTATCACCATTTGCAATCACAACACTTCCTAGAGCCGGTTCAATATCACTAATGAGTCTAGATCCCTAATTTATGGTGAGATGTTATTGAATGAATTATCAAAGGCCTAGTGTTTTGTCATGCATTGTGAATGGAATTTAAAACGTTACTATTAATGTTACCAGGGTTTGCATTGAGAGCCTTTATGAGGGTCTCAATGTCTGACTTGCGGATGAAGGCATCATCATGACTCATGAGGGAGCTGGGAAGTGGCATGATATGTAGACCCAACAACATGAGTGGTTGAGATCATGGCTCTCCCACCTTCTACCATACGCCTAGGAGCATTGTATGGCAGTTCTGCTTCATGAGCTCTGACCTGACTAAACTTGGATGGTGGTCTGATATGAATATGGAGTATCCAGCAGTTGTTCTTGGAGTGGCCTTACTTCTTGAAATGCTCACAGGTCACACGCTAGTCTGCCTGCTTGTAGAATGCTTTTTTTGCTGAAACATCTTCCATCTTCTCAGCTTTGTTAGCCATAATTAACTATCATTTTCCACCAAACAACACATCTTAGCTTTGTTCCTTCTGAATCTGAGCACACACATCCTCAAAACTTGGAAGCTTCGTAGCCCTCAAGATATGTTTGATAACATCTTTAAAGGCTGGGTTAAGAGTGAGAAGCAGGCCAAAGTCCTTGTCCTGCTCACGCCTATCATTCAGAGTGGTTGGATTAGTGGTGTTTGGCCTCAGCATCTCAAGCTCAGCCCACAATGCTCTGAACTTGCCAAAATGCTTGCTGAAATCCATGTCTTCTTGTCTCAGATTGCTAATTGTCGTCTTCACTTAAAATACTCTGCTCAGATTTGAAGTGTTGCCATATAATTTTTGTTGGGTTTCCCACAGCTCTTTTGCTGTCTCACAGTATGAATAGTCCTCCATAATGGGACCATCAAGTGAGCTTTGTATGATAGACAACACCATAAGGTCCCCCATTTTGCCTTCATCTACCACTACAATCTCCTTGCCATCTTCTCCTTGAGTGGTATGTCTTGGTGCTTCATTGAGGTGATGTGCTCCTATAAACTTCTTCCACCAAGGGCATTATTTGTGAATATCGACCAGAGAAGGTAGTTTAACTCCTTTAAGGTAACCGGAATGATCACTGGCTTATGTTTCCCCATTTCAGATTGTTATTGTCCAGTGGTAATAGACTGAACTCATAAGAAATTTGAATTTTGAAAACCTGGAATAGAGAGGGAGGGAGGGAGGGAGGGAGGGAGAGGGAGGGAGAGATAACAAAAGAGAGAGAGAGAGAGAGAGAGAGAGAGAGAGAGAGAGAGAGAGAGAGAGAGAGAGAGTTATTGGTTTATTTTTGCTGTCTTGAAGCACCAACTTTAGACGCCAAAATTTATCTAAGAGTTTAAGGGCATCAAATCCTTGTAGTATAATGGTTTATTGGCAAATTTTTATTTTGGCAGCTAATTAAACAAGGCTCGGTCTGGTCTTACTTGTCTGTATTTTTGGTCTTGGTAAGCAGATATTTGGATGGAGAATGCGTGACTTTGTGTAACAACCTCCTTGTGGGACCCAGATGGCCAGTACGTCGACACAACATTGGCTGGCGCTGCAGCGCATCGACCCTAACCCTCCCTTGTGCAGTCCGTCGCACAGGTAGGTTATTGGTGAAGAACTATAAGGAGGCTTGAGTTTGCTCGTCTTCAGCTTAAGCTTCACTAGTAAAATTTTCTCTTTCTCTGCAACGAAATCACTATCAAACATGACGTTGTGCATACATATACCTCAATTTATCATCATCCTAAACACACTGCATAATCCATAGTCCTTACAAACAAACAATAATAAGAGAGAAAACAAAGTTTCTAAACACAACTCAAACAAAATCAAATCACATTGCCGATAAAGAAAATTCGAGCAATGATAAAAAAAACAAGAACAACTGCAAAGGAACCGACTTTACAAGCGGTTTCAGTTTAACTAGAGAACACAAATTTGAATAAATCAACTTCCTAAACAAATCGCATAACCAAATACATTAAAATCGAAACTTTACAATGACAAAACCAAAGGGCATAAGAAGAGTAAAAACATTTTAAGACATACCTTGTTGACATCTAGATCAGTTGTCCGAAAGTGTATAAACTTGGTCAAGTAGTCGAACATCACCACATAGCTAACAAACTCCTTCGGACCCAGCTTAACTGGACCATTAGACTTGTCTTCCTCACCCACCTTCTGTTTTTTTTTGATTCGCCTCCGTCCTCTGTTTCCTTCGTCTGCCACCACCTTTACCAGGAACAAAAAAAAACACTAAGAGAATGAGAGACATAGAGTGAGAGACATAGACTGAGAGACAGAGAAGTGATCAGTGGTGGTTATGACGAGCGTGATGGTGGTGGTGGCAACTCTGGTGAAGACGTATCTGAGAACCGATGGTGGTAGTGATGAGAAACACCAATGAACGGCAAAATGGTGCTTTGACGGAAGAGAGAATCATAACGGTTTGAATCCCGTTCTCAGCGCGAGCGAGCTTGGGTCCCATCGCTTACGAAGCAGAGCAATGGAGGTTCTTCATCATAACCTTTTATCCCCAGAAACAACCAGCACCGAACGCAAACTGCTGACCTTGAGATGGTACATCATCGTCGGGACCTTGAGACTTGCAGAAGAAGCCGGGTCGGATCATTGGAGGAGAGGTGATGAGAGAGAGCATCGAATGAGAAGTGGAGAAGGAGATAGAGGAAAAAAACATAATCTGTTAGATTAAGTTAATCTGACAGTGTAGGATCAAGTAAGTGTTTGATCCATGCCATAAGCAAATCAACCAATAGAAAAAAGGGTGAGGATAGATAGAGTGATTTTGGGCCTTTGATGTAAATCAATCAATGGCTCAGAAAAAAAAAATACAAATTATCTTTTTATTTGTTTATAAGTTATTATAAAAATTATCTAAACTTTGAATAAGTTAATATCATAATTTATAATTTGAAATATAAAATCTGTATTTTAATTTTGTGGTTGTTTTATTGACTAAAATATTAAAAACTTAAGATTTTAGTGTTTTATGATATAGTTTAGTATGATGTATGTGGTTTAGAGTTTAAGACTAAGATTTTAAATTAAGTATATGGTTTGAGTTTTAGAATATAATTGGAGTCTAAGTTTAACATTTATATTATTAGCATGAAAAGATTAGATTTATGACTTTGTATGTAGGGTTTAAGTTTGGGGTTTAAAGTATAAGCTTTAGGTGTAGATTTAAGATGTAGGGTTTAAACGGTAAAACCTAAACTTTAAACACAACCCTTAAAATTTAAATATTTTCTTGTTTTAATCTTATTCTTAATATTAACCTAATTAAGTTCCTGAATCATAATATCCTAAATTCTAAATCCCTAAACCCCAAACCCTTAAACTTATATGATCTTCTCATATATTAAAGAAGTAAAAAAAATTTAATGAAGCTCAAATTTTAAAATGTTACAACATTGCTGCATATTATTTTTTCTAACAATATATATAATCCAGATATACAAAACTAAAATAAAATGATACATATATAAATTATTAGGATGTAGCCATATATAGAATTTGGGTAGAATTTATTATATTGAAACTACATTCTTTGAGAAAACTCTAACACTTATGACAAATTTCATTCATAATCACATTCTAAACCCTAAACATTTTTAATCTTTAATAATGAAATCTTAATAAGAATTAATCCCATTCTTAAACCCTAAACCCTATATTACATAACCCTAAATCTCTAATTTTATTCTCTACACTATAAATCTTAAAATTAATCTTATATTTAAATTTTAAACTTAAAACATTATATAGTCATAATACATTTAAAATTTATAAAAGGAATAACAATTGAAAAATGATGAAATGCTATCATTAGTTTATCAAAAAGGACAAGGATGACTACCTAGGGGTATAGTTTTAGGGGTTACATTTTATATATGAAATTTATAGTTTTAGGGATTGCAAGAGGATAATATATGACTCCAATTATATTTCTCCATAAAAATTGGCTCCAATATTATTTTGGGTTTTAGTTCCAATTCATTTTGGCCCAAATTTATCATTAAATCACAAAACACTAACAAGTATCGACACTTGAAAGAAGAATCAAAACTCTCTCCCTCTTTGAAGTCTCTCCTCTCTCTCGGACTCTCCAATCTTTCTTATTCTTCTATGGCTTCTTTTAGATTAGGGTTTCGATTTGTCCCTAGTTCTTCTTCTTCTTATGATATTTATTGTTCTGTATTAGTCATCGGTTAAGGTTTCAATTAGTTTCAGTGTTAGGGTTTTTATTTGGTTTAGTGTAGGATTAGGGTTTCGATTTGGGGATTTTTAGCTTACGGTTTCGATTTGGGTCAGTGTAGGATTAGGGTTTTGATTTGGGGACAAATGATTGTTCTGTACTAGTCCTCGATTAGGATTGTTTTTATCTCTGGTTTGCTGGTTTATGTCAATGGTTTTCTTAACGTTTTTCGTTTAGAAATTAGTCTTTGAAATCAATCTTTTGTTTTGGGAAAATTTTCACTGAAGGTTCTTATTTTCTTGTGATAGATCCCATTGACAAGTGATGGTAATTTTGTAGTCAAATGTCCGGAGAAATTTCCAAAGAAGTTGAATCCATTGTTGTTTCACCAGCCATTGTTTTTACTTTTCAGGCTAGTTGGAGCGAGATTTGATCGATCTGACAGGAGCTGTCAACATGTTGATCAAGCAACTGACTCTTTTATGTGAAGATAAAGGTGTCACAGTACCACAAATACCAGAAGCTGAGAAACCACATACCTCAAAGCATCCCCAAACACAAACATCACCAACTGAAGTGGCAGCTACATCAGACTCTTCTCCATCCACTCCTCCCCATCACCAACAAGAAGAGAATCTAAATATGGCAACCAACAAACAAACGAAGGAGTTTGATATCTTCTTGCCACAGCTTGAACTTTTGATATGTTTTTAGTTTCACTTATTAGTTTAGCTCTGTGTACTAAAAGTTTAAAATGGAAAGTATGATACTTTCAGATTTCTTATAATAATATAATGTTTTAAAATCGTTTATATAGTCATATTTTGTATTAAAAATAAACCTTTGTTCGTTGATTTATTCAAATCCAGCATTTGTAACAAGATTCATAGCTATATTTGCTAAAATTTTGCTGAGGATATACTGTAATAAACTGAATAGAATGTATAATTCAAAGATTCATTTAAAATATTTTGAATTTGAGATATTTTACATTTACGAAAGCATTTAATTTTGGATTTGCAATGGTAAGACACCCACACTTAGCAAATTAACGCGGCTAAAATTTTTATTTTCTCGCAATAACAAATATAGCGTTTTAAATTGACAAACGCTATAAATAAAAGCAAATGTCAGCATAGAATAGCAGAACTATATAAACGCTATAATCCGGTGCTATTAATACTCATGTAGTCCGATGCTATTAATACCCACATTTCATGTAGTGCTCGTTTTTATTTGTTTTTTTAGGCTTCTATATTTTTGTCAATAATTTTGTTCTTCCATTTATTGTCTCTTCAGTGTATATAAAATAAAATAAAATAAAATGGTTAATGAAAATATATTTTAAGTTATTTATTTACTGATAATAATTAATCTACTGATTTAAATTTAACATCAGTTATGTAAATATAGTGATTTAAATGATTAAAGGAAATATATTTAAATTTATTTATTGTAAATGATATGATACAAAAAACATTTTAAAATTTGTTATTAAAAAATATATAACAACCAAAATTTAACCTCAAACCCCATAAAATATTTCAAACCATATATACTACAAATCCAAACACTCAAATTCTATATCATACATAAATCTCTAACCTAAACAAATTAATCAGAAAACTAAATAATAAATCACTAATATTTATAAAGTACCTATTTAACTAAATTATAGATTTCTATATAATTATAGGGTTTAAACCCTAAACATGAACTTTAAAACTTCAATATTTTCATAACATAACTTCAATCTAAAATTAACTCAAAATTTAATCATTGAATAAATCTAATCTTTAGATTAAATTCTAAAATTCAAACACTAAATCTTAAATCTACACTCTAAACCCTAAACCACATATCTCATATTAACATATAACATATATCATAAAACATCAAATCTTAAAACTAAAAAAATTATAATCCATAATATACTACTCCAAACTATATATAACATTTCAAATTATAGATTTACAAAATAGAATTAAACCACCAAATAATAAAAATAAAATACAAAATAAAAGAAATATTCTCATTTAAATTTAATATTTTAATATTTTAGTCAATCACACAACCAAAAAATTCAAATACCAAATCTAGATTTCGAATCTTAAATTATGGTATCAGATTATTTAAAGTTTAGATAATTTTTATAATAGCTATAAGTAAATAAAAAGACAATTTATATTGTTTTTTTTAGCCATTGATTGATATGAATCAAAATGCCCAAAGAGTGATTTACATAGATAGTCACTTTTCTATCTTTTATTACATGTTAAGGCACTTATTGCTACTCAGGTACTTTTTCCTAACTAAAAACACTAATCTAACTAAAAACTCTAACTAAAGTGGTCCCACAAATTTTGATAATTAATCATTTTTTCTTCTTTTTTTTTTGAGAACGTGACGGCTGAAACCTAAAACATGTAAAAAACATAAATTATCAAAGCTTCTTCTTCACATCGTCACAAATTTTTTGCCGCATCCAGAGATTGTGCTCGCCGCCATGTATACCCGTCGTGGTAATCGAAAGTCACTGAGTTGAATTCTTTTTCTCCACGTCATCTCATATTTTTCCGTCACAACTCTTCTTTTTCGCTGCAATTCTTGCTCCTCAGCTCCGGTATGTGCTTTGCAACTTGTCCATGTTGTTTCCGTGACCTAAGTTTTCGCTGCCGTCGAAAGATCCCCTCTTCTCCTTTGCCTCAAAGTGAAGCAGTGGTGGTTAAAGCTCGGTATCACATTTGGTTTTCAACTTTATATTATCTTTAGGTTTTAACAGAAACTCTCAATCTATCGCACCATGTCTCAAGTCACCTTTCCTCCCCGTGATTCATTGTCGCCGTGATTTTTCTACCTCTTCGACGCGCTCTGAAACTAGCACGATAAGCTTAGAGAAACAATGGCTAATTTGGCCGTTTTTGCACGTTTGGTCCCTAAATTTATTTCTTATTTATTTTGTAACCCCAATACTTTTCAAATGTGATAAAATATTTTAAAAATGATATATCAAGTATTTATCTGTTGTGACCATGACATGAGTTTATAATTTGACAGTTTCTAAAGTTTAAAATTCCAAACTAAGTTAGAGAAATAATCGATAAATCCAAGTTTTGTTAATGCCCCATGTACATCAATCTCATCATGTACATGCACCTGACTGTCTCTATTATGGAACATGTGTACATATTGTTATCGTGTATAAATCCAAGTTTCTTATGTAAAAGTAAACACTAGATTTGAACACACATATTTTCATGTTTGACCAGTATGGATAGAAAATTTAGTATCTACTTGTACAAATAATAGTAAATCATTTTGACGATAACTACATGTACACCTATACATATATGTACACATATTTTTCAACTTTGTCTATGTAACATGTGTGTACATGTGTACAATCGTTATTGTGTACATATGTGATATGTATAATATTATATATTATTTATGTACACATTTGCTCGAAGCATGTCTCACTACACATGAAACATTGTTATATATCCATTCTTAAGTAAGTACAAATCTATAACCCCAAACATTTTACTCACATTAAGTAGTCTTGATTTTTTTTTGTTATAAATAGTTCTCATTTCATTTCATGAATATATCAATCTAAACAGGAACACTAAACCAAAATGAAGAACAACAAATTAAGGAACATAACAAAAAAATAGTTTAGTTTGCATTATATGAATCTAGAAGATCCATACGAGAAAAAGATGAGATTTGTAGCTTTAATAATATATCTACCATGTTGGATTGCTCAACTTACCAGCACCATCATCAACATCATCGCCATTATCATCTCCACCTTCATTGTGCGTATGTACGATAAAGTATAATAGTGTACATGTGTACAAAAAAAATATGGGGTTGTACATGTGTACGATAAATATGATAGTGTACATATATACAACAACCAAAAACTAATCAAGCTAAGACCCACCATGAAACTAGCATGAAAACATACGCTAATCATTCTTGTTGCAGTAAGTATCCTAAACCTTTAAATCCACACTAGTTTGTACAAGATCCAAATGTACACTCATAATATCTACATGTACATCTTCCATATTGTACATCTTCCACACCGTATCCAAATTACAAGTGGAGGTGATGGAAGCCTAAAAATCTTTAAAATCTATAAAAAGTCTATTAGGTATAGAAATGCTATAAGTCAGAAGTCAAATAAAGCTCCATTTTTTCATTATACTTTGAATTTACAATGTTGAAGGATGTTGAGACATGGAGAAATCATTTCCTTAAATCATTTTTAATTTTGTTTGCTTGCCTACTGGTCATTAAGAAAAAATATAAGACATCGTTATGTGTTTAGAAACCTATATAATGCTTCTTTTTAAGATGCTTCAGCAATACAGAGCCAACCTCACTCATAAAGTCAGTTTTTTGAACACAAGTTCCATTTCTTGTGTCTTCCAACCAGTCAAATGCTCTCATCACACCAAGATGCTATGAATCTGGGGCAATCGTACATCCACACTACCAGCAAAGACATCTATCCACATCATCATCATGACTTAGAAGCTCAGGGTCATATAAAAGGAAGAAGCTTTTATTGGTTCAAAGCATCAAAATACTACAAGACAATGAAGTAAGAAAAATCACATGCCTAGGAGTATGTAATAGAGGATCACACCCGAAACAGCAGAGAGGATGTGTTTACTGAGTCGACTCTGTATAATTCACCATGTGAAGGAGACATAGATATGGAGACAAAAGCAGAGGATGAAAATGAAGACGGCAACGAAAGCCAAGAAGGAAGCAGCCACTGAATTTATATCCATCCATTCCAATCTTGTTGAAATGTAAAAAAAAAAATAAACCTCGGATCTAGCTCACTCGGACTGAGTCACCACCGAGTTGCTCTGAGAGACTTCTTATTCATCATTGTTGGGTATTCTGTCTTCAACGGCGGATACAGTCACTGCCACTACAGTGAATTCAAAAGATTTGCCAGTATTCGTATATGCTGAAGAAGATGATGTGGTGGTGGTAATGGAGGAAGTGTTATCGATTGTGGCGGAGGTAAATGGAAAAGAATGAACTGAGACTAGAACTCGCTGTAACCGTAGTCACTGAGAGCAGATCCGATGTTCGTGAGTGCCATAGCATAAGAAGAGTGTGCGATGGCGGAAGTAGTACGAGCCTTTGTTGGATCAAATTTATAAAGTCCATGGGTTCAATTTTATATTTTCTCGAGTCGTTAACAAGAGAGTGAGATATGAGAGAGAGAGGAAAATGGCATAAGAGAAGAATTCGTTGAAACTAAGTTTTGGGTCAAGTTGGTTAGTATTTAACTAATAGGTGATAAATATAAATTTAGTTGATAAAAGTGGCTAGGAAATGGGTTTAGTTAATAAAAAGTACATTAGTAGTAAGAAGTCCCTTATGTTGTAATAATAAATTAGAAAAGTGTTTCTTAGTGTAAATGTCTCATGCCCAAAATGACTCTTCTATCTATCCATTCCCTATTCTCTTATTGGTTGCTTTTACTTTATAGCGTGGATCATCATTTACTTGATGAAACCGTCAGATCAATTTAATCAAACAAACTATGTTTTTATTTTTATTTTCCTTTTTTATTTTCTATCTTTTTTTGTGCTAATCTCTCTATCTCTTTCTCCACTTTTGAACTGACGAGCTAGTCACCACCACCACCACTACTCCCTTCGATTCGTCGCACTCTTCACCAGCACTACGGTCACCGACGTGCTCGTCACTACCACCACCACTCTGTTAGGAACAAAGAGTGTCCTTGTTGAATCGAAGAGAGAGAAGGATAATGAGGAGATTCGAGATCTGGAGTCCGTCAACGAATCTGTCAAGGTCTTTCCCTTATGAATATGGATTTCTTCGTGGATCTCCTTGTTTGATTATGGCTTTATCAATTTGTTTGAATGTTTTGGTAGGGAACTTATGCATCGATAGCTCCGAGTGGATGCAAAACGGAGATTACTCTCCCTCTAGGTTGCGATAATCTTCTGTTTCTCTGTATTTCGATTTGTGGTTAAAGGAGAAAGTTGTTACCTATTTACTGTATGTTGTACAAAGATTGGATCTTTGTATGTGTGAATGTGTTGAAAGTTGTTGCTGCACCTGGGGATGCAACGAGGTAATGCTCTGGTTTCGTTTTCCTTCTTGTTTGCTAATATAAAATTTTGATGTGTGTTTCAGAAAGGTCAGTTAGGTCATGGTGATATGATCCAACGTGACAGGCCAACGGTTATCTCAGGACTCTCTAAGTGAGTTTCTATTTCCCTGTTAGTGGATAAGTGTTTAAGGGAGATTGGTCTTAAATCTTTGGTTGAACGTGTACCTGGCTGCTAAAGCTTTTGAATGGATTGTGTTTCTTGTTGAAGGTATATAATGTATTATCTGTAAAACCCGCATTTTCAAAATAATATAAT